>FIZR01010699.1:0-17157 GCA_900060175.1 Ferrisia virgata
CGCCTATGCACTATAAGTTAATAGACTCAGGGCTGTGGAACCCAAACGAATTTGGTTCTGGTTCCCCTTGTAGTCTCTTGGTTTCGGTTCCAATTTTTATGGTTTCGGTCCTGGTGCTAATTCTGGCACAGCAGCGCCCAAAATACTGTATTATACGAAAGGCGGATGTACCTAGTTGTGGGCTTTTTTTGCTAATTTAAAAGTACGCTAGATTTAATTTAAATGATTTTTATGAAAAAAAGAATTGGAATGGAAATATTATTGGTCAAATTCTACCCACTTTCGTGCCTCTATACCAGGGTGATGGAATCAAAATGATTTTGATTCTGGTGCCAGTCCCGGTTTCACTTTTAGTCTTTCGGTTGCAGTTCCACTTTTTTTTTGGTTCTGGATTGTTCTTATTCTTCACAGTTTCTGAAATATTGTTCTCGTTCTGGTTGGTTTTTGTACTTCAACTCCACCTCAACATTTTTAAATCTTATTTAAAGTTACCATGCCAGAGAAAAAAATTAATGAAATCGAGATTAAGACATCGAAAAAAAATCACTAAAAAGTACTAAAATTACAATAAGTCTTGAAAATATGTTCTGAGATTTAAAAAAAAAAAAAAAGGAAAAGGGAACAAAAAAGTAGTTGTTTTGTTGTATTGTTGTTCGTCTTTCGAATGAATTTTCAAGGTTGTTTCTTGTTCCTTAAAAGTGGTAAAATTGCTTTTATGGTTTTCGTTTTTATTCTCGTTCTTCAATTATTCAATTTTGTTATTTTTTTGTTCTTGTTCTCTACAATTGTGTGTTCGTTACGTTTTTAGATCTCTCTTATTTGTTGTTCTTCTATCGTTGCGCTTTACTTTATAGATCCGAATGTTCTGCAATTAAATAGATATTGAAATTTGAAATAAGGACTTGAAGAGTCCTAAAGATGAAATTTGATAATTAATTTTCAATGAATTTTAAACCATAATCATCATTATAAGATGAAAAAATTTCAACATGGTATAATATTAAAATCATAAACTTATTGAAATATGCTTGAGAAAATTATTCAAATCATTATTTTCATCTGTCATTTCATTTTGTTATTTCAATACAAATGAACATTATTTTAAAAAATTAAAAAACTAATCGTCCAACCAATGATGTAATTCTTGCATCCAATAATACGACGTTAAATCCAACGCATGCGCACAATCAACCGACACCAAAATGACGTATTTCGTTGGGCATTGCAAACACACACACACACTCATGACCTTGAACAACTTTTTTTTTCGCGTACGTGATCGGATGAATTGACGCCATGACACATACGATTTCCGTAAATATTCATCTGTGACGTCTGGTTCGTCGTACAAATGTAGTGTTTTTCGTACAAATTTTGAAAAAGAATACGTAATTGTCGAATTAATATGGTTTTTTTTGCAAATTATTGAATTTTCCTAATTATAATTTCGCTCGCACAAGGGATCGTTTTTATGGTTTCATCGTTATCGTTCTCGTATAGTGATTGCAATTGTGATGCGAAAATATTATGTGTAAACAACAAGCAACGGGTAGATTAGCGATTTTGTATTATTTACAATCAGAACTGTATCGATTTGTTCGAGTAATGTAAATATCTAAATTATTTATGATTGGTAACAATTGTAGAGTTCATATTTATAAAACCGTGATCGTAATACATCTTTTAGAATAATGATTCGCTTGTAGCGATCTATACCCTTGCTTTGTGTTCGTTGTAAAAATGAACTCCCTTCAACATCCGCTATATTTACTAGAAAAGGTAAATCATAAACCATTCGTAATACGTTTAGTTTTTACATTAACGCTTAAATGTGATTCCAGTATCGAATTTATGTTTATAGTTTCGATAGTTCATCTAAATTATGAAGAGCTTGGTCAGCTCCGGTGACGAAAATGCTAGCGAACAAGAATCGAACATGGACCAGTACGGTGTTTATTCGAAAGAGAAAGCATACGAGCTGAAGAACAGCGGTTATATGAAGAAAAAGATAATATCGGCCATAAAGAAGAGCCTGAAGACTAACAACAATAAACATTCGTTAACGTTGAACGATGTCTGTGTATCGGAAGAGAAAGAAATCGGTAACGGATGTAGGCAATCGTTGAATATACGAATCGCATTAGACGATAAGCTATTCTTTTCATCCGGAGACGCCGGAGCCGCTCCTATCAATATAGAAACGTTCAAATTGAACGATTCTACTCCTACTACCAAATGTTGTTCGCACTGCTCCGGTAAGGAGCGTAATATCGAAGATGCTTGGCCGGCGTATTTCATCTGCGTGAAATGTTCTCGCAAAGAGAAACGTAAATGGTACCACGAGGATTGCAAAGAAAAGTGTTGTACTACGACGTCGATATATTGTGATAATTGTCTTAGGTTTAAGTTAACCTCGATTGATCATAATTTCGAGGTGTTAGATAATAAGTTCGCTAAATATATGTACGTCGTTACGTGCCCCAACGGTGGAGGCATATCGTTACATATGGATTACGAAAGAATCATGCATTTCACCGAAGACGAACAGAAGATTATCGCTAAAGAATTCTTAAAGGTATAAGTTCTCGTATTTTCAACTAGTCTTATGTTGTATTTGTCGTGAACTGATTAGAATCTTTTGTTGTAGGAAGCATTCAAAGAAGACAAAA
This sequence comes from Ferrisia virgata, assembly GCA_900060175.1. Lineage (NCBI taxonomy): Eukaryota > Metazoa > Arthropoda > Insecta > Hemiptera > Pseudococcidae > Ferrisia > Ferrisia virgata. The sequence continues at coordinate 2,670 of FIZR01010699.1, forward strand.
AAGGTTTTGCTCAATTCACCATTGCCATCGTTCATAACGGAGCGTCGTATATGCCGGATTTATTGAAATTACTAGCCGAGCTGCATCCAACGTTACCAGTTAAAACTACTAAATTGAAATGTAACACTGAAACCGAAGTTATGGACTTGGGAACATATTATACCAAAGTAGGTATCCAGTTGAAATCGCTAGGTTTATAGGCTTTGTGTAATAAACCAACGATTGATTTACCTTTTAGGTGAAAGAAACCTACAGTAATGGTACGTTCGCATTTAATCCACTTAACGAGATCCAAGCTGCTTCTGTGAAAAATGACGAATGTGGTGCTTACTTACCCGAATTATTATCCTTATTGGAAAAAAGCGCGTTTTTAACGCAGGTTAGTATTTTATCGATTGTCGACTATGATTGCCTATGTTGTTGAAAACAAAAGTGAGTACCGAAATTATTTGATTTGTATAGGTTTTACCTTGGAGTGATATGACCACAAAGAGATTCAAATCACCTCACGAATCTGACGATGGGCCTATATTCTGGTGTCGTCCCGGTGAACAAATTGTGTCTCTAGATCGAAACAGTAAACGGAATCGATGGTGAGAAAAGAGATTTCATCATTTTAAATTTTGATTTTTTTTTTCTCGTCTTGAAAAGGTTCTTCGTTCGAAGTATAGTTTATACAATCATTAACAAGCCACAGAAGTCGTAAAGTGAAGAAATGGCATTTGCGTAGATGTGTAGTAAAGGTAGATGCGATATCAACGGTGCCGCTTATAGACTCGAAACACCAAAATGGAAATCTCCTGCTCCACGGGTAAAGGGATTACAATTTAAAGTCCCATTTGTTTGTCCCTGTAGAAGCGTTGTTCATTAATTCCGGCTCGAAGATCATAAGTCAGAAGTAGTCTGAAGTTATTATGTCTCTTGATAGAAATCCCAAGAAATCTGCATCTCAAATCTTGACCAACCATAATTGTAAACAGGTGAAACAGGAATTAGTAAACAGCGCTCCTAACGGAGAAATCTTGAGTAACTCTGTTCGAAAAATTTTAGTTATCTCCTTACTGCTTTACCTGCTGATTTCCATCGTGGTGTTTCAACTTTCAGTGTCTATAGTACCGCTCGAAGTCTCGTTCGAAGTTATATCCTGTCGCAGACGTCATGGCGTTGAAAAACGGCATTAGCATAGATGTGAAATACGGGCGGAGGCGAGTTCAACTATGATGGTCAGATACCCCTTTCCTTCCCACAGGTATCGCTGTACAGGCATGTAAAAATTTAACAAATGAGCAGTTTCAGACTGTTTTGATCTGATTACGAATGTAAATGGCGAAACTTGCAGACAAAAGTTTTAAAATTTTGCCATGTATACATTTTGTCCATCTACAGTATTGAAGGGGCATCATTCATCGAATCCCCTCTAAAAATCAAGGTAGGCAAATTTTGTATGCTAACAAAAAAATTGCGCAAACGTTACCTAGCACAAGGTTCGCCATTCAAAATCACAATTTGGACAAATGTTTTGTTCTCAAAGTTTTACATTGCCCTAATTACCCCGCCCTCTCCCCCGCCTTTGTCTACAAGGTCTGCCACTTGGTTTGGTAATCAGATCAAAATTCTAAAACTGCTCATTTGTTAGATTTTTGAATGCCTGTACAGTGATTTATAATATGGGGGGGGAGGGGATGTCAGACCATCATAATTGAACTCGCCTCTGTCAAAATTACACATCTATGTTGAAGCCGGTCCCTGATTTCATGACGTTTGTAGCGTGATATAAAATATCGCATTGGTGCATTTGCCTAAAGCAATGGAATTAGTTCGAAAAATTTCGTTTCGAGCGACACCATCGCCTAAAACAATCAACAGCGTACACCAATGTAAACACGCACCACTACATATCCAAATCGAGCAACTTTCAAAATGCATCAGTCAGCGTTCAACATTCAAAAGTAGCCAATCAGCGTTGGGAGCAACCGATGGTAGCGCTCCTAATGGGATTTTTATAATTTTCATGGTGAAATCAAAGTGCACCAACTTGGTATTTCCTATAATCTGGTCTCCCTATCGACACTAAAACACCAACATGCCTCTCTGGAGGTCACAGCGGAAAGGGGAATGCAGAAAATTTTTGTAAATAATTACTCACCACATTCCCACCACAGAGCGCTGATATTTGTCCCTACTTATTTTGGCTTTCAAAATGGATTTCACATGTAGCACTGAATTTGAAATTTTTCCACAATCAGATTGGTTGAGATCGTCTTCAGTTAAACATGATCAGCTTATGTGATTTCAAGTAACATCAGATAGGTTATAGATGTTGTGATTAGCGGATAAAAATATTATCAATTTTCATTGGTTGAGAACAGCTGAAATCGTCCAATCTGAATGGAAGAAAAATTTTCAGCCCAAGTATCAACACCCTGTAGTGGGAAATATATGCCCACCAGTGAGGCATCTTTGTGTTTCAGTGATTATAGGCCCCTCGTATTTCCCCATAGGTAGTGCTGTACAGGCATCTAAATATATATATATATAACAAATGAGTAATTTTAAAATTTTGATCAATCATCAATGCAAGTGATTGACCATGTAAATAAATATTTTTCCGAAAAATTTTGTTTTATACATATTATGCTTGTCTTCATTAGTAAAGGGGAAGCGTTCGTTTGAATTTTATAAACCACTTCGAATAATCAAGTTGGGTAAATTTTGAGTGTTACCAAAAATGCCTACTGTAAGGTCCACCACTAATCAAAACCACAATTTGAAAAAAAATTTTTATTCTCAAAATTTTCCCGGGTGGAAATAGAGCAATGTAAAATTTTTAAAGCAAAAAATTTGCCTAAATAGTGGTTTTGAATGACGGATTTTATAGTAGGCTACTTCTGCTGCATTTTAGGCTATACACAAAATATCATAAAATTCAAAGAAATACTGATCCTTCAATAATGAATATAGGCCAAATGTGTATATGACAAGTGGCAAGTTTAAAAATGTGATTTGTGAACGATAATTCCTATTGATGAATTTTTTTTTTTACAGGAATGCCGATGAAATTGAAAGTTTTCTAAAAGAAAGGCAACAAAATTTGAAATATTTTTGTGAAAAGAGGTATATAGTCGAAGAGCTGAAAAAGTATCGACGTAGTTATTCGTCCAGGGAGTTTTTATTCGAAGATCGGACCAGGCCTCATGCAGATCAAGTGTGGGGTAACCATTTCGAGTGTACAGCAGCTGTTGGTGAGTATTTTATCATCACCGGAAGTATATTTTATCGTTACAATATTCTAATCAGCGTTATTTTTGGCTTAGGTGTGATCCAAGCCATTCATCCGGACGAGATACCAGAACAAAATCGGGCTTGCAAAGAAATCGTAGTATTTCACGCTAAACATTTTGAAATGCTCGAGGCTTTATTACATATCGATGTGACAGCTGCACCCAAACAACAAGTAAGTCGAATACGAGTTCAAAATGATTCGACCGAGTGATCCGTTCTTATTGGCTGTTGCTTTGAAATTTCCAGTGCGCAGAATGGTTGGACGATGCGAAGCTCAACATGATCAGGCAAATGAATATTAGATATTCCAAGCTGCATTTATACGATAATGATATCTACTTCATACCACGTAAAATCGTTCACCAATTTAAAACTATTTCTGCTACGTTGAGTGTTGGTAAGTATTTTGCGAATCGTTAATCATCTCCTGCCATCTTGACTCATTTATACTTACATAATATTTCTGTTTGTTTGCTCGTTAAAGCTTGGCATACAAGATTGATCGAATATTATCTAGAACCTGATCCGCCACCTGTATCTGAGAAAGCTGAAGAAAATGTCGACGAACCAGTAACATCGGTTGCAGTTAAAAACGAACAACTTTCCGACGACGATGACGGCTCGTCTAGTTCAAGTTCCTCTGAATCGTTACCGCCTCCTACCAAGACGAAGAAAACTATAGCGAGAACGCCGAAAAAGAAACGTAAATTATCGTGTAGTCGTTCGACAGCTTCTACCGATACAGAGGCTACCCCACGTAAAAAGATAAAACCTAGGTCAAGATCGGGAACGCCGCAAAAACGTGCTACGCCCAAGAAGAGAGTACAAAAAACGCCGAAAAAATCGTTGGTGCTCGACGAAGATGATAACGAAAATGAACAACCAGTGATAACGGTGCCGCAGCCGGTGGAAAGACCACCGTCACCTGTGATTCCGCCAGAACCACCGGCACCTGTTACGCCAACGAAAGAGTCTGCGTCGGTGTCCAGGTCTGCGAGTCCTGTCGTTGCTAAACCGGTGAGAAAAGAATCGCGATCCAGGTCGCCTTCGGTATCGAAGAAACGTCGCGAAAGTGAAGAAACGAGCAACGAGTCATCGAAAAAGAAAAAGCATAGATCTAGATCCAGATCTAGGCCGCGTAAACATAGCGATCCCAGTGTTGCCACCGATAAAGATCGTAAAAATACTGATTCCTCTGAGAATAAATCAGTGGGTAAGAAAAAGAAAAAAAATCGATCCAGGTCTAGGTCGCCTAAAAAACGAGATAAATTTAAAGATACCGGCAATGGCGCGGTTACGTCATTCGGTGGTTCATCGGTAAAAGAAGAGATGCCCGGTACTCCTTCGAAGTCTAGTAAAAAGTCGTCGTCAAAGAAGCACAACGATGACCATGCGAAGTTGTCTACAGATTCTGAAAAACAACACCATCAGCAACGTAAAAAACATCGTTCCGATAAAGATAAAGATAAGGATAAAAATAAGAGACGTAGATCAGACTCGCATCGATCTGATGCGTCTCCTAAACGACGCTCGTCCGATAGAACTCCACCACATCCATCTTCATCCTTGAAGCAGCCAACTGATTGTTCAGCTGGTACCGAATCGCGTCCAAAATCTCCATCGCCTCTACCTGAAGATCCGGTCCCAGAAAAATCTCCATTGCCAGCTGACGCTTCTCCGACAGACATCCCGGAACCTACCGACGTCGTTGTTGAAATGGAGACAGAAGATACTCCTACTATTATGACGGATAACGCGGCAATTATCTCGACATCGGCGACTAGTTCTCCTTCGACGGAAGATGCAGCTGAGACTGTCGAAACAACTGTACCATCACCGATCGCTATTTCAGAACCCAAAGTTGACGTTTCAAAAACATTGGATGTGGATCCTAAAATATTGAAAAAGTCGCCTAGAACTCCGCCACCCGCATCACCGACCGAAATACATATCAAAGTTGAGTCCAATTCGCCGGTAGTACACGTTGATGAACCCGTTCCGGTAAATCACGTGACCGAGGTAAAGGCAGAACCGATGGAAGATATTTCAAATCAACCAGTGGTGGCAATTAAAGAAGAACCCGGTGCGTTGACCGCAGACACGACCAAAATTAAAAATACAAATACACCTGCGGTAGTTCCGGCTATAAAATCAGCATCTGAAAAGTCGTTGAAGAAACCTGTTACCAGTAGTAGCGGTGCCGATTCGACCAATCGTACTAGTAAAGACCATCGTAAAAAAGAGAAATTATGGGATACTCCGTTATTTATGCCGCAGGATTGTGATAAATACGAGTGGACCAAGAGATCATCTAGCTCTTCGATTGTATCGAATCGTATCACTACTAAAAATGGCGATAAAATTGTTAAACAGAAGACTCTTAATTCGATACAAAATAACCATAGTAAACTAGACGATAGTAAAAATAATACTGCCAACGTCAAAGCGAAACCTACCAGATCTCGATCTAGATCACCTCCTCCTTGGATCAAAAAAAAAGAACGTAAACCAGAGGATAATAATAGTAAACCATCGAAACCGTCTGAGACCAAGAAACCAGCAACAACTGATTCGGATGAAAAACGTAATAATAACGCAGTCGTTAATAAGGATACTAGTACGTCTACGTCATCAACAAATTCATCCGATAAACATCACGACAAAGATTCTAAGAAATCCGTCGACCATAAACGCAGCAGCAAAGAAATCAGTTCAAGCGGTAAAAAAGATAAAGATCGATTGGAGCAACGATCATCGTCAACATCGGATAAGAAGAAATCTTCGCATACGTCATCATCTTCTGGCGTATCTTCATCTCATAATACCAAAGACAGTAAATCGACATCTTCAAGTAGTGATGCAAAAAATCACTCTCACGAGAAACGTAAACGTTCTAGATCGCCGCCGGAAAAACAGCATCGCGATAAGCATTCGTCGTCGTCGATTAAAAAGCATAAAAAGCGCAGATCGAAAAGTCGTGATCGAGGCGAACCTGCTTTATCGGAATGTTCTAAAAGTAAAAGAAGCTCGAGTACGACGAGAAATATCGATACGGCAAATACTTCAGCGCCAGTAACCTCAACAACCGGTACCATTGTTAACACATCCAACGAAACTGTATCACTTGAAAATCCCCAAGATGTCGAATTAGCTGCAAATTACAAGCTGATGATACCTCGGGTGCAAATATTCGATATTGGAGCTACGTACAAAAACGGCGGTTCGCAAAATTCTGCCGATGAAACTGATAACGATAATAATGTACCAACTGCTACTTCCAGCGCAACCATCGCCCAAGCCAATGATCAAAACTGCTCAGATGAACCGAGCGAAGGAGGTCGTTTGGTAACTGATGAGCCAGCAGCCACGGGTGAATCTTCTGAATCGGATGTTTGATATTGCGGTTAATGTGGAGCAGTGCAAAGAATTAATTTCATCTGCGATCGAAGCAGAAATCTTGCAGACAAAATGCAATTATTATTTACGCGAGTTTATTATCAGCCGTTAGTAAATGATCTCTAGCAGAAGTAATTTCATATTGAATTGGAATACCGTGTTGAACCATTTTCATTTATTTATTCTCGTTCAATTATTAATTTTTTTAAATAATTTATTTGTGGTAGGAGATAGGGTAAAAGAGCTTCGCTACGAGTTGAAATTATCGTTGACGAGGGAAATCAATATCGAATTTTTGTAATATTTGATCAAAGTGCCAAAGCATTTGTAACGCAATTTTTGTTTGTTTTTAATTTTATTTTACTCTTAAATTTTCTTCTACTTCGTATCATTGTACAGTGGAAAAGAAGTAATTAAAAATTCATTATAAGCATTATTATTACGGTACGTATTTTTTTTTTCGTTGGTATTTTAAATCAACGAGAGCTGTTTTTTTGAACATGTCTTTTTAGTGACTTCGATCTTTGATAGTGACAATTTTATTTATTGATTTTTTTTTAATAATAATAATAATTGTGGTAAATAATTATGTTTTGAGTTTTTATTGTTTTTTCCTGTGTATTAAGTAGATTTTTTTTCTTTTCATTTTATGTTGTGTTTATTTTCTTCTTTTTTAAATAGAAGTATAAAACCACCAGCGTTATGACTTTATTTAATCGATCTCGAAGTCTGATTTATTGCATCTGTATACGTTTACGGTTTACAGCCAGTCTAATGACATCCATTTTTATATATGCAGCTCATATTGATTCTTTGTTAGGTCATTAATTAATAATTCGTTTTTATCAGTAGTTCTGTTTTTAAGTAGAAATAGTGAATGCTGTTTAGAGGCCAGAAGCATCAACCGGTTCCGTTAACTGACTCTATTCAAATACTTATTAATACGACGCTAAGGAAACGACTAATTTTACGACGTTGGAGTTAAATTCTATCATTTTCTAATAGAATGTTCATTAATATGAAAAATTGTTATTTACGCTTTGTTCTCAATTACATAAAGTCAACGTAGAAGTTTTCATTTCCAAATAAAAACGTTTATCTTGGAAAGTAGGCATTTTTTATTGAAAATACTTCCAAATTCGTATTCAGCGGCCTCGAAAACTCGCGTAATCAAAATTTCAGCCAAATTCATTGATTATAAACAATGATAAAACAAAGTTGTAAGAAGAAATGTCGAATTCGTCACGAAAAATTGATTATATACGTAAACTAACATCGCCATGGAATTCGTCGTGTTAAGAAACATGCAAATTGACATTTACTTTAATTATTTACGCTTAATAATGATTAGAAACTGAAATAATATGAAAAATTATCAATAAAATACATCATTTTTTATTAATTTTTCAAAATATTGGCGAAAGAAACATAAACGCAGTGCTGTCTATTGAGAAAAAAAGAAACTACACGTCTTACCTGCTTAATACTAAAGTAAAATAGGTATGGCCGAAATTTTCTGTAAAATAAAAATCAAAACATAAGCGCACTCTATAGACTTGGTAGGAAGCTCGCAAAAAAAATTAAGCATTCTGTGTTGATTGGTTGATTGTTGACGGGTTGATACTAATCATCAACAATCAACAATCAACCAAACAACACAGAATTCTTTATTTTTTTTGCGAGCTTTGTACTAAGCCTATAGAGTGCGCAAATGTTGTAATTTTTAATTTGAAGGAGAACTTCGGTATCAGCGTATCAGCTGGGTAACACATGTAGTTTCTTTTTCACTCAACAGAGAGCGCTGCATGTATGTTTTTCTTCAATTTTTTAAAATAAATAAAAAATGAAGTATATTACTATTGATTTATATATTATTTTCGTTTTTAATCAATTTTAATCGTAAGTAATCAAATTAAATATCAATTTATGTGTTTTTTAACACGGCGAATTTCGTGGTGATGTTATTTTTCGCGTGGAATCAATTTTTCATAGCGAATTTGTTATTTTTTCATAAAAATGTCGAGTAATCATCAGAAAATGGAAATTTTTGTGCGAAATTTCGACGGTTTTATTTCTTTCACTATGAAACTTGAAGAAAATGATCATAACTTTCATATACCATCAATAATTTATAAACAATTTCAACAAAACATGCTTGTTAAATCAACGTACAATATTTAAATATATAAATACAAAAAAAAGGGAGGTAAATTTAAACAAATTCGGCAGCTTATTGTTATTAACGATCTTTTGCACGAGAGCAAGATCGAAAAACAACACGAGTAACAAAACGATGCTAAAAAAAGAGGAGGAGGAGGAGGAAGAGGTATATAACGTAAAAATTTGTCGCATATTTATACTAACAAAGGTCAATAAAGATTTTACGAAAAAAAATGCATATTAACCTGATATTATAATACATACATTAATTTATTATACGTATTTTTAAATTAATACACGAGATCATTAAAAAATTTTGTAGAATCGTAATTCCTCTTTTTACGGAGAAACAGGATAAACAACAAAATAAAAGGAAACTACACCACCTAAACGAGGAAGATGATAAAAAATAAATTAGGAAAACAATAATGATTTAAACCTAAGCAGTCGAATTAATTAAAAATTAATCGAAATAAACCACTTGAATATGATGTCACTCCTGAAGCAAATTTTCGTAGAAAATTTTCTTCAGAACAGAGAGTCGATGTGAACAAAAAAACAAAAAAAATTACAAGATTGAAAGATTACAAAAGCACCACTACATGAATTACTAACGAAATAACAAGTTACGTTATTAAATAAACATCACAACGTTAAAAATGATTATACAATAAAAAAATTGGGGAAGGGAAAATAAATTAAAAAAGAAAAATATTCAACGAGAAAATATCTACAAAACGATTGCGTTCTAATTTGAACACAAGTTAAAACCACGATAACGACATGAAATTAAACTAAACGAAGTACCCTTATTAATTTTTAATCAGGGCGATATCAATTTTTATCCGCTGGAAGACAAAAAAACAAAAACAAAAAAAAACGAAAAAGTCGATATATAAAACAATACGTTAATGTGATTGTCGCGCAATTTGACATTTAACCGATCGTCGACAAAAGGAAGACCAAAAATTAAATAACAAATTTTATGGTAGAGCGACCTAATCTGGCATATCAATTGATATAATCTGAGCTACCGGTTTAAGAGCTGGTTCGTTGATCTGAACGTTTTTACCAGATTTACATTTAGTTTTATGATTCAAGTTGGTAATAACAGGATCTTCGGCTTCAGAATGTTGTTGAGCGCTTGACGTACGAGAATCTCCCAGATTGATTTGAGAGTTATAAGCAATATTGGCATATTCTTGAAGGAATGGACAAATTCCCAGCAGAAATTGACAGAAATCTTTACGTAATCCGAACCACCCTGCAAAATAAACAAAATTAGAGATTCATGAAACACCAACTGAATGAAAAAAAATTCGATTGAATAATGCGATAATATCAACTAATAACAATATTTGTCAAACATTGCAGAACAATTACAGAAAACTAATAAACATAATGTAGATTAATCATTCAGTTTCAAGTTTCGATTCTCGATTCAGATTCCGCACATTATCGATAATAAAACCATCGTTATGAGCAGTATCCCCTCCCATCATACATCAATCACCTTGAATGTCTTTTCTTCTGGACACGCCTCTTGAATCAATTAATTATCTGGTACTTACATTTATTGCCTCCTTTCGAATTGAACGACATGATAATCAAGGTCGTAAACGATATCAACAAAGGAGAGCACACGCCGAAGAAGCTCATCGAAATATCTTCGTCTAACTTATTCGTTAGCAATACCTGCGCAAAATAAGTCGAAATTCATTACAATCTCAATTCGCAAACATATAACATAATATTCGAATATTTTTACCTGAAATACGAGTATCGGTACTACGAGCAATGTATATCCTAAGGCTGCATTAAACGATGTTCTACGTTGCCGACTGTTTACATCAGGTGTCTTAATTAATATTCCGGCAAATATAATCGTGTACAATACACTTACTAGCGATAAACACATTACAATCCACAACGGTACAAATACAACCTCCCAGCTCCAGTTAGTAAATTTATCCAATCTCAGTGCGAGGAAGATGAACTGTAGCATGTTAACTGAGCAAAATAATTCCAACTGGAACAAATACACAAAGTGACCGATTACACATGAATATTAAAACTGCTTCGATGCTTGATTCTGTACCAGTTAACTCACTTCGAACGATCTGTCATGCTTTACAGCCCAAATACAAACAGCGATCGAAACAACGGAGATAAAAATCAGTGGTATAAACACTAAAATCCAAAGATGTCTACCGGATTGTAATTTATCACAGGCAAGTAACTCGAACATTAATAGAATAAGATGTAGAGCTAATGTGATCAGCATTGCTTTATAATGAATGTACGCTTCGCCTTCCAATCTGCATAATCACGGATCATGTATAAATAATTAATAACTAATAACGCGAAAATAATAATTTAAACATATACAAACCTAAAGTGAGGATAACGCCACCAAACATAACTGCCTACAGCTGCTCCCAGTATTACCATAAACTTCCAAAACCATATTGGCGAAAACACCGCCCAGTAACTCCATAATATTGTACCATCTAAGCGTAGCGAGAAAAATATCGTAAATACCATCAAAGACGAATGTATGATGAACTTACTGCAGACAAAATGAAATAAAATTATACGTCATCTGTCGTAGAAGATAACACTGGTACAAGTAAAACAATCATATTACCTGGGGTTGAAATTCTGGAAGAGTGTTTGCACGTTCATATCCGAAGCAGTACGACACAAATAGGAAGATAAATTAGCGCAGATACAAATTGCTTACGTGAACTGTATTGATTACGATACTTGCATATTTATAAACTTAAGTCGAAAAAAATTTCCATTTTCAAGAGGCTAAACGAATTTTGTAAACTTCCGTTGCATAAGTACAGAGGTACATTTCCAAACACAAAGTAATTAATTTAGGCCGCGTGTTTGTCACGTTATTGTAATGATTAAACTACGACGCACTCATTAGTGATAGTTTAAACGTTAAATTAACATTAAAATGGGTAAAACAAATTTAGAAAAACAAAATAAATGGACAAAATGAATCACTTTTAGTGTGAAAATTGTGTTTTCAAAAAGCGAATTGGGAATGATTATAAATATAACTATCGAGACATTGAATCGAAACTGGAATATCGATAGCGGTTCTCAACAATCGAAGTTTTGTTCACAATAAATTTCAACATATTTACCGTATTTTACGACGTAATTACATAAAATTCAATTTAAATTTTTTAATTTATTCAAAATTGCTGTTCTTTTTCTTCCGTTTTCCTTCAGAAATTGTCCATCATTTGATACTCTTCATTACAACTTTTCGACAAAAAGAGTACAATATCTACTGACTAAGGCTAATTAACTCTTATTCGGTTACTTGACATGACTAACAAGTTAATTAAAATATATCGAAAAATTAAATAATTCGAACAAATTCAAAATTTCAAAAGTACATCATCATTCATCAATCGTCCGTTGCTCAATCTGAACAGCGAATTTAACAAATATAAATAGACTACACTAAATAATTATTTTTCATTTTTGAATTTAAATATTGTTCGAATCGAATGATAGGATGAAATAATCATTTTCAATTTCCTAGGCAGAAACATAAGATGATATTATTCTAATAAACGAAGACTAGTATACTACAAATTGAATTCAATTATATTAATGGTACTAATAAGAGAAAAATAAACAATTACATAAATTATCTTCGCTCCGAAGCTTTGGAAGAAGAGAAATTCACTACATTAACGTGAGTAATACAACATTTGCTAATTCATTCGAAATATAAAACAAAGTACAAGCTTGAAAGCCGAACTGTTTTTTGATTCTTTCGTTAATTTCATTAGTTTCGGAAATCACACCTAATCGAACTAAAAATGAGAAAAAAACTTCAATACTACCATCTTCCAAGTACGGATCTTCATCATCTTTCGCACACTTCGAACACATATCGTCAAGTTTATAAATATCATTACTGTCGAATTGTTTCTTCACTTTAATGGCAACTTTTTCGTGATTTAGAAGTTTTTGTAAGATCGATCTGACGACCGAATTCTGTAGTACTATTGAACCTTGAGTCATTTCTAATAATTTGTAGAAATGAAATCCGTAATCGTGATCAGATACCAGCCACGGAAAATATATACGTTTTTTCTTACCTGAAACGCTGGTACAAAAATACGATGTAGATTCGCGATTATTATCAGCATCGGCGGTGATTAATTTCTGTAACGTATCGGGCGACCGGATATCTTCCAAAATTACGCCATAATGCGACGTAAACTTATGATATTCGGGAAAACAATATTCAGCTATACCGTCAATTTTAAATAAATTCGTTTCACCGGTTAAAAGCACAAAGCTGATATTAGGATCGCCTTTTAATCCGGCATACATAGACTGAAAACACTCGATGAGCGGTCTGATAAAGTAATCAGCGTTCAAACGACGGATGATTAATTCATCGTAGTAATCAATCAACACGATAACCTTTTCGTTAAAATGTTTGCGAAACAATTTACATATCCGTTTGATGGCAATATTCAATTGCGAATCGTTCAACTTACAGTATGCCAACGTGTGAAATTCTTTCTGTTCGTTCAAGTCTAGTTTTGGACTTCGTTCGACGAATGCAAATTCTGATAATGCGGACTGCAACACAGACTGGAAATGTAATTGGAAAGACGTCTCATCCGGGTCAACTTCGATTTTAGCCAAGTTTAAATGTAATACCGGATATCTCGATAAATGTCTATTCAGTAGTTCTAAATGTTCGCCAATTTTCATCGATTTAAATACTTGGTATTTCCATAACCGTACGAGATTATCGGATACTCCAGAAGTGGAGTGATTTATCCGGAAGAAGCATTTCAACATAAGGGAGTTGGTCTTTTTGAAAAAACCTGGCGGTGCTGTTATCAGTATTACGTGTTCTGGCGAATCGAGCAGTGTTTTCATCAGCAACGATTTATCAAAGTAATTACTACTATCGAAGATCTTCCAAAAATCTTTGTCCAATTCTTTCACAGCATCTATCTGAATTGACATTTTGATAGAGTGAATAATAAACGTATACAGATTTGTTCACCTAAAACGAAAAACCTAGCATTACAAAACTTGCCGTACAACATCGTATCACAGCTTCAGTTTCAATCGAATATTACATGATTAAATATAAAATTGACTTGTTTCGTTGAACTAAGGAAACGGTAACGAACGAGTATCACATCAAAACCGTCGATTACAACGTAGATATTATTAATTTACTATAAATTATATCAGTCTTATTCACGAACTGGAACCGGGAACGATACAGCTGTTCTAAAGTTTGATAAATTTTTACGACTCGCTGGCGATGTTTACAAAAACAGTGTTACCACGCATAATGATTCTAAGTGTACAATTTTTATATCTCAATGTAGGGAATTAACTCGCCCCAAGTTCGCAACCCGCAATAACACTCCCGCAACAATTAACAAATTTTAAAGGAGCGGATCGAGACCACAAAAATCATGAGGTTCGCGAAGTCGTTCACTGAACGATTCTCCGGTTCTGTTTTCATCTCTTCTCATGCTCTCGCTTCCTTATCTCTTGTTCTGCGTATTCTTTTTCTTTACCATCTTACAAACTAAAAATACTGAAATATGTTTCCTCTTCTAATTATGTAATTATTTTT
>FIZR01010700.1:0-13771 GCA_900060175.1 Ferrisia virgata
ATGTGCTGATTCAATAGGAGTCTTAGATGTACCTTTGGAGGGGTTTCCACTTTCCCACTTCTTTGCACCACTTCACAACCCTAAAAAAATGGTTTTCTGACCAGCTTTTATTTTTTTTGTAAGGCTTGTTCCACGCATATCCCCCCCTTAAATTAAAATATGGAGTTGAAATTTGGCATGTAGATATTTCACTTAAAGGTAAAGATTTTTCAGTAGTATTGCACCTCCTCAGAGTCCCCAAAAAAATTATTTTGGGAACAATTTTTCAAACTTTTTAAAATTTTGTCCTTCCAATATTTCGTTCCCTTAAAATTGAGCCGGAGGGTTGAAATTTGGTATGCAGATTTAATAAGGGTCTTACATGTAGCTTTTAAATCATTTAGACTTTTCAACGTTATTGCACCACCTCACAACCCCAAAAAATGGTATTCTGGTCAGTTTTTCTTACCAGTCCGATTTTCTACATCATATTGTCAATGAAAACTAGGCTATTATAGTCTATCGACCAACAGTGGATGAGAAAGGGGGGATATAAACGAAATCCGTTTTGGGGTCCCTAGAAGGCCACTAAGATGATTTTTAGCCGCGTAAGTTATTAATTTATTTTTTTACTTTTTTTCCCTCGAACATTAAAATCATTTACTCCGCTCCATACCGACCAAAATCGCTGCAATTCAAGGGGGGAGGGGGTGTGTCTGAGGAGGTAATTGTTAGAAAATCATAAGTTATATAGAATATCCAAAAATCAACCTCCTAAGTCAATTAGGAGGGAAGATATGAGGATTTCCCCCTTTTTGACCCTGAAAAAGGGCAGTTCCTCTCCTACTTCTCCACCAAATTGAGCTAGGAAGTTGAAATTTGGTATATACATTCATTTCGGGCCCTAGATGAGCCTTTTGGAGGTTCCAAGTTTTTAGCTCCATTACACCCCCCCCCAAGTGGGGTTTTGATTGCTTTTTCTGAATTTTGGAGTTTTTTGAGAGTTTGTTCCTCACATAACTCCCCTCCAAATTGAACTAGGAATTTGAAATTAGTTACGCACATTCTGTTGGGGCCCTAGATGTGCCTTTTAGGCGTATCGACTTTTCGGCTCTATTGCACTCCTTTACAGTCCCAAATATGTGGTTTTTTGGTCGTTATAACTTATTTTAGTTTGTTCCTCGCATAACTGCCCTCCAAATGGAGTTAGGAAGTTGAAACCAGGTATACACATTTAGTAGATGCCCTAGGTGTGCCTTTTGGCGGTCTCAATTGTTTAGCTTTGTGTAACCCTTCCTACCCGCAATGCTTTTTTTCATTTTTATAATTGTAATATTATCTCACAAAAATCAAGCTAAAAAAGCATCGCTAAGCCATTCTTTTTTTTTTTTTTTTTTGATTTTTGGACTTAATGTTAAAATGCCTGAGTCAAGTATTTGATTAAAATTAGATATGTCTCGTCTGTAGGGACCCTTGATGTGCCTTTTGGGGGTTTCGAATTTTTAGCCTTATTGAACCCTTCCTACCCTCAATGTTTTTTTTTTCAATTCTCATGATTGTAATATGTTACGAAAATAAAGTTGAATTTTTTTTTGTATTTGTTCCACGCATATCTTCGCTCCAAATTGAAGTAGGAGCTTAAAACCTTGATATGTAAATGTGCCATTTAGGAATTTTGATTTTTTAGCCTTATAACAACTCCTTAAAATCCTAAAATAACAGTTGTACGGATAATTCTTCAACATTTTTTAAAAATTTGTGCCAATTCGAATTCAGTCAGAGGGTTGAAATTTGGTAGATATGTAGATTCAATAGGGGTCTTCGAAGTGCCTTTTGAGTAGTCACAACTTTCCAGTCCCATTTCATCCCCGCGCAGCTCAAAAAAACAATTTTTTGGGTTCTCATATCTCCCCTTCAAATGGAGGTAGGGGTTCCTTGATATACGTTTCGATGGTTTCAGCTATTCAGCCAGATATCTTCCTGTTCTGTACCCTTTACCACTGATTGAGAAAAAACATCACACAGCTATTCTTTTGTTTATTCCATAAATGGAACAATTCTAGTACCTGCTTGGTTTCTTTTTAACAAAATTTCATCAGTTTTATTTAGTAAAAACTCGCCTACATTTACTCGATGATCTTCGATTACCTACATACAACTCGTCTCAGGCACACTTAGCACATCGGGCGCTATTTAATTCTAGGGTACTTGACATTTCCTTACGAGCTATGGTATTAGTCTACAGCTCTACACACACACACATACACACAACTCGATGGCATTTATAACAGTTATTTAAAAAGGTTCAACTCTGAATTGCAGAATATTCAGACTATTTACATAAACCAAATATTATACTTATCGAAGACTATCGCGTATTTCCTACTCGAACTAGATACCTATCTATTCGTACGTACATACGTATTTATTCAAGAAGGTTACGACCACCACTGACCCTATAGTTTATGAAATTTCTCCTATTCGACTCAAGTATTGTTAATAATTCGATATTGGGAAAAAAATAAAATTACTCGTAATCAGCAGTATAGGTAGGTAGGTAGAGGTACCTCTGTTCAACTTACCAAATTCATCGCCGTCGTTCGTATAAATTATTTATGAACAATCGAATATCTCCAACAGGTAGGTAGGTTAAAGGTATACGAGTACTCTCTCAATTGAAACAGATCAAACATGGATATATCCGAAGGTGTATAACCCAAACACATTAAAGAGGTGCTGGTACATATCTGCATCTGTGAAAACAAACGTATACATATATAAATTTATTAATGATACGACACGTAAAGTAAATGAAACCATTTGGTTGATAAATTATCAATTTTACTCGACCGTTGAGAGCGTATATAGATATGATAAATTACACTTTAATGTATACGACATCGTAAAACAAATGAAACCAATTAAACGAATGTAATGATTTGTCGAGATTAAAAATAAACATTGTTACATGTACCGCAGGTTTGATTAATCAGCTCGAAAATGTATGTAAGATTAAATTTAGAGCATTTGTTTGTTACGTATACGTATTTTTAAGATGCATACCTACCTACCTACCTATCTACCTACCTAACTATACAATGTATATGCAAAATAAAAGCACCCATCTCTTATCAGTATCGTAATGAATAGTGTTTGGAAAATAAATCATACGTACATAAAAAAAAAATATGCCTCGTCATAGGTACCTCTCGGTATACAGATATACCCATAAGTGTATTTTTGACGCAATTAAATTACAATAGATGTAAAATCAAACCCCTCGATCAGCTATTATTTCCTTTTGATACGTTATTAATTTCTCAAGGGCTGGGAAACAGCGCAGCAGTGCGAAAAGCGTGGGTGAGTTGTTTTTTTTTTTTTCCATTATTAATATAGCTACGTCGTCGATTCATTATTTAACTCCGGCGTTTAATTAGCTTTCGAGTTGATTTAATTCATTTAATTTTTAGCAATCGATCGAGATCACAGCGGCTCAGCGGTAACTCGTTAAAGAAACAGAGTTACCATTGGTGAGCCGTATGTATATTTTACGAGTACATAAAAGATGCATCTTTGTTACGGTGACATTTTTAGGCTAATTATGGGCCTGGACGAAGAACTCGAAGTCGTCGCACAGAGTAACGCTGCGTAACAAGAATAAGTTTAATACGAGAAGTACTCGTACTCGTACTCGTAAAATGTAGCAATGTGCCACACTGCCAAGAAAGTGCACGTACTCGTATACGAGTGAGTATTGCCAATCGAAAGAAGGAAGATGGAAAAACACGTCGTCAACGTCGTAAACGTGTGTGCAGTTTTACACGTGTCACGTGAGATCGTTAATCGCTCGTAATCGCAATCGACGAAATTTTTTTCTTCATCGTTTCGAGAGACACTTCCAGGAAATTGAACGAGTTTTTAAAATACCACCGGTAGGTAGGTAGGTAGGTAGGTAGATAGGTATACGATACCTATGCCTATGCATCTATAGGCTTTATAGTCTTTTAACCAGCGACGCAAAGTAGTGATAGGTACATCGTGCTACGAACTATTATTATATGTAGTAGGTGTAGGTATTATTCTATTCACCATGTCAGTCAACTGCAGCCAAAGTATATAATATTTCGTAATTTTTGTGCGTTGCACTTGATTCGACGGATGCATCAGCATTTGGTCGGCTAACTTACTATAAATGTGCTATTCACGGTCACCTACACGAATTATGTACTATCTCTTGATATCACTGTACGGTCGACATATGAATACGCTATTATACTATGTAAATGAAAATTATTACTAAATACGTATTCATCTTTCAAAAGCTGAACTCTGCGTATCTGACATGTACACCTCATCTATTTCAGTATACCGAACTCAAATTAGGTAAAGATTACCGAGTACCTGGTACGTACTATAAAATCTTCGATAACTCGAGTTGGATTTACAGATCAAACGTATAAGATTGTCTTACACACCTTTTATTTCATTTTTCGTGAATAAATATTCGTAGGTCTAGGTGTAGGTACATAGGACGTGATATTCGTAACGTCCTTAAACATAGGTATCTCTATCTCACATAAATATACAAGTTATACCTCCCACGTTTTAATGAAAAAAAAAAGCATCGTCTTACAATACTTTTTGAGCCTGATTTTCGTGAATTAAGAAGATATTATAATTTTGTACTCGTGGAAAAAAAAAAGGGGGGGCTGGTAGGGGTACATGTACGATATTAGAGTGAATAGCTGAAATCACCAAAAGGCACATCATAATGAGTTTTTGATCAAAAACTTCCAATCAAAAATATTTACTTTTCTCTTCACTCCATTTTGACATTTGATTATTTCCCAGCAAAATTAAAATTATACAAGCGTCCATCATCACGAGTTTTGGACCAAAAACTTTCTTAGTTATATGATTTTTTTCATTTTTTTTCAATTTTGCTACTTTTTAATTTCTAATTTTGTAATTTTTTTCATTTTTTTTCAATTTCTGTTTTTTTTTATTTTTAATTTTTTAATTTTCTATTTTTTTATTTTTCAATATTCTATTTTATTATTTTATAATGTTTTTTGTGATTTGATTTTTCGACTATTTACAACTTTTTTCGTTTTCATATTTTTTTCAATTTTGTAACTTTTTTTACTTTAATTTTTTGATTATTTTTAATTTTTTTCTTCCTTCCATGTTTTCTTTTTTTTTTTCAATATTTCTAATTAGACATCCATGTCAACATATTAGCATAAAATACAAATCATTCATAATCATCTTTGAGGCTGAAAAGTCGAGTCCCCAAAAAAGTACATTAGCTAATTTCAAGTTTCAGGCTCAATTAGAAGGGGAGTAATGCGAGGAACAAACTCAAAAAACAAGAAAAAACGACCAAAAACCCACATCATTTAAGGCTACGAAGGATTGAAATGGGGCTGAAAAGTTGTGACCCCCAAAAGCCACATTTACGGCCCCTACTAAATGCACATGCCCAATTAAAAGTTTCTAGCTCAATTTGGAGGGGAGTTATGTGAGGAACAAACTCAAAAAATGAGAAAAATGAGAAAAACCGATCAAAAAACCCACTTTTTTGGAGCTATGAGGGGGATGTAATCGAGCTAAAAAGTCGGATCCCAACAATGCACATGTTAGGCTTTATCTAGATGTACATCCTGAATTTCAATTTCCTAGCTCAATTTGGTGGCGAAATAGGGGAGGAGAAGACCTTAATCCAGGTGAAAAAGAGGGGAAACCCCTATATCTCCCTTCCTAATTGACTTGGAAAGGTGATTTTTGAATATGTTATACAACTTTCGATCTTCTATCAAGTGACTTAAAAAAGGGAAGTTTTTGTATTTTTGGCCCCTGGGCACCCCCTCCCCCAAATAGGGACAAAATTAAATTTTAACCCAGGGTCATCCCTACTCGGATATATCTTATCCGCCGCCAAACTGAGCCGATTGACCGAATTGGAGTGATTTTGGTCTGATTTGAATATGTTCGAGAAAAATAAATAAATAAATAAATAAATGTCTAATATGGCTAAAAATCGTCTTAATAGCCTTCCAGGGCCCTAAAACGAAATTTATTGATATTCCTCCCCCTTCCCCTCATCATCCGTTGGTTAATAGACTGCGATAGCCTGGTTTTCATTGACAATATGACGTGGAAAATCAGGCTAATTACACAACCATCTATCATCACGAGTTTTTGATCAAAAACTTCAAATCAAAAATCAAAAATTCAACATCAAATACGTCACACAAAATGACTCCCAGACCGAAGACGTAATTATGAATGTCAAAATAAAAAAAAAACGACTAAAAATCATTTTTTCTTGACAGTGAGGGGGTATAAGAGGGCTGAAGAGTCGAAACCTCCAAGGAGTACATCTAGGATCTTTGTGAAATCTACTTATCAAATTTCTACTTCCTTAAATTTGGAGCTGAGTTATGCGAGGAACAAACTCAAAACATAAGAAAACCCACCAAAAAAAACGAATTTTGATGCTGTAAGGATGCGTAATGGGTCTGAAAAGGTGAAACCTTCAAGAAGCACTTCTGTGGCCCTCACAAAGTCTACCTTCCAAATTTCAACTTCCTAGCTCAAACTGGAGGGAAGATAGGGAAGGAACAGCCCATTTTCAATGTCAAAAAGGGGAAAACCCTCATATCTCTCCTCCTAACTGACCTGAGAAGCTAATACCTCAGAAGATAATTTTTGGATGTGTTAAACGAATTTGGAATGCCTATTGATTGATTGGCTTAAATAGCAATTTTAGCTCCCCCCAGCTCCCACCCCCCCAAATTTTGACGTAACTGAATTTTGATCCAAGATCAGCCCCACTCCATTCAGAATATTTAATCCGCTCCCAATCGAAGTCTAATTCTCAAATTTTATTGATTTTCGTCGTTATCGAGCAGAGCAAATGATTTTTAGTTTCAGGGGGGAAAAAATAAATACATAAAATAAAATAATAAAAAAATAAAATGAAAGAAAATAAAAAATAAACATAATCGCGAATAAAATTAAAAAATATAAATAATGAAAATGAAAAAAATTAAAATTAATAAATAGAAACAATATAAAAAATTAAAATGATAAAAAAAAGAAAATTAAAAAATCAAAAGTTAAAACTAAAAAAATTAATATTGAAAAAATTTAAATTTAAAAAAAATTGTCAAAAATGATCGCAATTATCTTCTAGAACTCAAAAACAGATTCTGTTGATATCCAGACCGTAATAGTCTGCTTTCATTGATAATATGACACAGAAAATCAGGCTAAAAACATCACGGTAATAATAAATCGATTTTTTTTTTTTTCATATTAACCTTGCCTCGATTCATTTTTATTCTCTTTTGTTTTCTTTTCCCCAAAACATACGCGTATCAGAACTGATAATTCGTTCATGTATTCGGGCAATTGGTCACTGTGTACTGCGTTTACAAACAAACTACACCTATAGGCCTACATATGAACCATTTACTTATTATACTCGATTGTTTGACGCAGCGAAAGGAAATACAGCATTAAGCGGGAATATGTATAAATAAAACACGAAAAACACGATATTACCGTAAACAGTTTATCAGTACGATTTAATCTTTTATATGGTATTATATAGATCTCGTGCGCTATAAATGATTAAAGTCTACAGTACTATACTCCAGGTTAGGAGTACTATGGGACCAGGTTATCTTGATAACAAACTGCAGCATGTCAAATGCTATACCGGTAGATTGATAAAGACGGTTTGTATGTAGCTTAGCTATGTCTATAGGTATAGGTACACAAATTCTGGTAACTTGATAGGTATAGGTTCAGGTTTACCTTATAGAATTTGCTGATTGGTTCATCTTGGGCAATTGACGACCCGATGCTGGGCTGTACGTAAGTCATGTTCAACGAGAATGTTTAGATGGCTGATAATTCGCCATTTGATTAAGTATTCGAATTGTATGCTGCCGGTTTACAGAAGACAGATCTGTCGAGTTGTGGTCGTAAAGCTTTGTGCACTTTAGTTGAAATTATTTATCAACGTACGAATGATCTGGTGCAAAATATAGAATACGACATTGCGTAATAAATTAAATAAAAAATCAAATTATTCTTGCTATCCTTTTTTTTTTGGCATTTTTTAAAAGTAATTCTCTCCCAAAAGTTTAGACTATTAGAGAGAAGTGAGAGTAGATAAAATTCATTGAGATAAACTGGTAAAAAATTGGAATGTCGATAAATTGGCTTTTTGCCCCTAATAAATGACAAGGTAATATCACAATCGAGAAAAGAATAAAATTGGAAGAGAAGTTGTGCAGCCAGGAATAGCCCAAAATGTACTGTTTTTTGGGTCTGAATTTATAAAAACGAAATTTTGAAAAATATGAACTTTTTTAACCATAAAAAAAATGGTTTTTTTGGAAGTTCCAAGAAAAAAAATTGGCATAAATATATAAATTTTTCAAGTTTTTCAGCCTAAAAGAAGATGGTGTTAGATCGCCACCCTCTCCCCCTGGATATGCTACTGGTCCAGGATGAGAAAAGGGTGCAAATTTCCACTGAGAAAAAATTAATTGCGCATCGTTATAGCTTTTCAATTGATTTAATGGACTAAATTTAAGGCATCGGGAAAAGAGATCCAATCTTTTACTCCCTCCCGTCAGTACTTCGAAAGAATGGATTTTTTATTCTCGTTTTCGATGATTTAGTGAGTATTCCTCCACATGACTCCATTCCATTGACTAAGTAGGCTGAAGATTACTGTATAGGATAGTGTAAAGGTGCGTAGACTACAATTATGAAATTCTCTATTCACCCCCCCCCCATTCATCACCGTTCCACTTCAACCAATAATAACTTTAAACTATTCAGACACTTTTTACTTGAATAAAATTCTAAATAAATGAAATAAAATGTGCAAACCTAGAAATAGTTCCAGATGGAAAATGTTTTGTTCAAAGAATCTTGAGGAGAAGGGAAGGTAGTTATGAACTCTCAAATCTGTGAAATTTTCGAAAAAATAAAAACATAGTTTTTAGATTATACAGGCCAAAAAAAAATTTTCAAATGCTCCTCCTACCCTTCTCTTTCAAAAAGATACATTTTGAGGAGCTGAATGATTGGAAGAGTCATCAAATCATCTACAAATTTTAGAAAAAATTCGACATCGTTCACATTTTGGTAATTTGGAAGTCATTTTAGAAAAGGAGTTGGATCAAGAAAGTAAGTTCATATTCGATCAAAGTGATACTGAATTAGTAGGAATCGATATTCTAGGTACACCCTGCTTCAATCATTCTTTAATATTTTATCATTTTTTATGGTTGCAGGGGAGGGGGGTGTCAGTCAGGGAATAGATCCAACAAAAGTATAAATATTCAAGTACATCGACCTTAAATTAGTAAAAATCCACATGTCATTTATTGCTTTTGCAATTTTTTTGAATTTTAACGATGTGGAGGGGGGTTTAGAGGAATAGAATCGAAAAAATCAGCCAATATTCAAATTCAGCGTCTTCAAATTAGTAAAAATCGATATGTCACTTCACGTTTCCCATTTTTTTTGAATTTCTAGTAAAATTAAGGGTCCCTGTACCTCTAGGGGTGGTGAAATTCCATTTTAAAAATTCATTGATTCGAACAATCATAAAAAGGCTTATTTTTGGTAATTTTTTCAGATATTTAAATGATAGCTTTTAATTTTTATACTCATCATCAAGAGTTGGGCTTTCATCTTACAAGTTCAATATCGAGCTTTCAAAATTTTGACCATAAATTCCGAATCTTCTTCGAATTACCTTCAAAAGCACGTGGATAAATTGATATCAAGTTTAACCAATTTTGAAACATTTACAACAGACTTTCGTGTAAAAAAGAACCATTTTCTCCCTCAGCACAAGCAATACCTAATTTTACTTTTACCAGTTTCAACTACCCCAACATCTCACCCCCTCCCCCTATCATTCATTCCGAATTTTCAGCCTGATTTTCTATGTCATATTGTCAATGAAAACCAGGATATTACAATCTATCGACCAACAGCGGATGAGAGGGGAGAGGAGATATGAACAAAACTGGTTTTGGTAGTCCAAGAAATCCATTAAAGCAATGTTTTGCTATTTCAGATATTTATTTATTAATTTACTTTTTTTCCCCGAGCATTAAAATCATTAACTCGACTCAATATCGACCAAAATCGCTCCAATTTGGTCAATCGACTCAGTTTGGCGGCGGATTAGATATATACGAGTGGGGATGAACTTGGGTCAAAATTCAGTAATGCCCCAATTGGGGGAAGGGGGTGCTGTGGGGTCAAAAACGCAAAATTGCCCCTTTTTCGGTTAATTGATAAAGAACCAAAAATTGTACAATATAATCAAAAATCAACCTTCTAAATCAATTAGGAGGAGCGATATGGGGGATTTCTCCCTTTTTGACCCTGAAAAGAACTGTTCCTCCTCCATCTCCCCACCGAATTGAGCTAGGAAGTTGAAATTTGATATGTACATTTAGTTAGAGTCCTAAATGTGTTTTTTGGAGATTCCCATTTTTTAGTTCCACTGTATCCCAACGCAGCCCCAAAAAAGTGGTTTTTTGATCAGCTTTTCTCATTTTTCTCATTTTTTGAGTTTGTTCCTCACATAACTCCCCGCCAAATTGAGCTAGGAACTTCAAATTAGGTTTGTATACTCAATAGGGCCCCTAAATGTCCTGGGGGGGGGAGGGTCTCGGCTTTTCAGCTCAATTTCACCCCTTCACAGCCCTCAAACATAAGTGGTTTTTGGATCGATTTTTCTAATTTTTAAAGTTTGTTCCTCGCCATAACTCCCCTCCAAATTGGGCTCGGAAGCTGGAATTAGGTATGTCCTCTTGATGTGCCTTTCGGGAGTTTCGACTTTTTAGCCTCATTGAATCCTTCCTACCCGTAATGCTGATTGGCAAAAGTTTTTTTTCCAATTCTCATGATTGTGATATGCCAGATAAATCAGCCTGAAAAAACATCGGAAAGCGATGCATTTTTTTTTACGAATACAACAAATTGAACCCGCAGTAAATTCTTCTTCGAAATAATATTCTCGGTAGCATTCTTATACAATATCAATTTTCATCTCATGCCAAAAAATGGCACGACATCTCTATACCTCTTGTATTTTTTTTTTTTTTTGTTCGTTCACAACCCATAGAGAAAAAAAAAGAAATAAAATAATACGTAGCTAACAAAAAGTCACGAACATTTAATTTTTATATAGATTCGAAATTTGCCATTTCATCGAGTCACATTGCAAAGTGCCTGTGTCTCTGTCTACCCAAAATGAATATCGGAAAGGCCGTAACGAAAGCGGAGAATCTTTTATAATTTATCATACATGGCTCTTAGAGGAGCATTAACCTTGTGTGGGTCATTTTCCACGTATGAAATATAAGTACCCAATGCAACTCGGCTATAAGTAGAAGTAGGTACATGATATAGAGGTATAACTTATTATCGATGAAGACAGCGATACGTATCAATTAAGTTATTGTTAGATAGGAAAAAATTCACGCTATAAGTGCCCAAAAAATCGAAACGTACAATTGCTGCAATCTGTACAAGTGTAGCTACCTGGCATAACAATAGTAGAATGATGAAAATCCGTACTATTTGGGTACAGTACATAAGTATAATATAGACCAGATGCCACAAACTGACGTCGTCTAGGTAAAACTATATACTTTGTCGGCTTACATACACACACACACACACACACGTCGAACTGCGGCAAATACTCGACATACAATAGATTTGATATGAGACGAAAATGTGAAGATGATTTAAAGCGAGAAACAACCAATACCCACGCGTCATTTCAACCGTAAGTATTTCTTACTGCGATATTGTCAGCGGTAAACTGTATCGATTTATCAATCGGATGTGGATGTGGATGTGGATCTGTACACCGCACCGCATCATTACACAATTCGGAATCTTTTTAATAATTTTTTCTCCCCCTCCCCCTTTTTTTTTCATTATAATACACGAGGCACACGATAATTGAATGTTTTACCTTTTAAAATGTAAAAAAAAAAAAAAGAAAGAATTTATCACGATTTATTGTGAAATAGTTTATTGTAAAAAGTAGGAGATTTTACGTTTACGTGACCTTAATGGTTTGTTCATGATGTCCAGATTACAACTATTATTATAAAAGCATTATTATTCCTGTGTCTTGGCTATTTTTTACCCTAATCTTCGATTCAATTAAATAACAGATTGCTCGCCAGCAACGGATGTCATATACTTAACCCGAACACACCTTATAAGTGAATAAAGTTTCATCGAATTTTATCATTATTGTATTTATTTTGAAGGTTCACCCCGCAGGCTGCTATTCAATTTTAACCCAACTTTATATATAGGTAGGTAGGTAGGTAGGTACACTGTAGGTAGACAGTAGGTACACATCGATTGTATATTATATCTGGGTATTAGGTAGAGTAGTAGAGTAAAGAAAACCTATGGTAAATTCAATGATATCGTGATCGTAGCCTCAGCATCGTTTCCATTAATCAATGAAATAACGAATCTATCATGACGAAACACCATACAGATTAGATACGTAAACGTATAGCAGGCTTCCGTCAGCCTCCTTTTTTTCTCTTTTTAACCCATGAATGGACCAATTATACCGTTTCATTAAGACAAAGTAAGAATGGAGGCGATTTTAACCGGCAGTAAAATACGTTTCCTTGTCATAGTAAATATATCTCATTACACTTTTACACGAATATATGTAAATTCGTCGAATGACCGAATGTTTGGGCGTATAAAAAAATATACCTAAACGTACTTAAATGTAGCGATGAGAATACGTACAAACGAGCACGACGGTACCAAATACCTACGTTATAATGTAGCTATAAATATACGCGGATCCGAATAGTAATTTTATATGCTTTAGGTTTTTATAATGGATCAATGCGAATGGATAGTTCCCAAGGTCGATGTAATAACCAGACATGTAAGGAAAAAGTCATTGCTTGTGAATTTCCGCTCGTCTATGCGGCAAACAGCTGGAGTCTGATGAGAAGATAGTTCAACTCGTATTGACGTATTTCTAGACTTATATTGTTCGAAAGAACAATTAAAAAGTAAACGAAAGTCGCAAAAATGTGCTCTAGTGAAATGGGATTATTTATTCAGTCGTACTCGGAAGACAGCTGCAGTGTAAATTGATTATACAATAAGTTTTGCTGATGAAGGTAGATTGGAAATTGAAATTTAACACTCAATTTATCCACAAATAGGGCCATGAGTTACTTAGGAGGGGAGAGGGAGACTGCAGACGCGATTAATTGTTGAAAAAGCTCGAAAAAAGACTTTTTTTTTTTTTTTGCTAGTTTTCGGAGCAGTTTGGGGATAAAATGTTAAAATTACCAAAAGCACATATATGGCCACTTATCTGACCTACATACCAAGTTTCAGTCTCTCCTAAGTCAGTTAGAAGTGGCTGAAGGTGTGACTGAATGTTGAAAAAAATAAAATCCCCCCCCCCCATTTTTCTGGGGCCAGTTGTAAGGAACTAGTTCACGGATGAAATGTTAAAATTACCAAAAGCACATATATGGCCACTTATCTGACCTACATACCAAGTTTTAGTCCCTCCTGAGTCAGTTAGAAGTGGCTGAAGGTGTGACTGAATGTTGAAAAAAATAAAATCCCCCCCCCCCATTTTTCTGGGGCCAGTTGTAAGGAACTAGTTCACAGATGAAATGTTAAAATTACCAAAAGCACATATATGGCCACTTATCTGACCTACATACCA
>FIZR01010706.1:0-10187 GCA_900060175.1 Ferrisia virgata
AGCTTCACAAAAAATACTATTTATAGGTGAGGAATGTAAAGCGCCGATGCACATGCGTTAGGCTGAATTCACAACTGTATTAAGGTTAGATAGGATGTTTCCACTTGCCCTAAATTTGGCATCGATAGGTTTTATTCCTATTTAAATTAATGTGTCCGACAAATACCGCGTGCATCTCTGGCTGTCGGCCTTGAAGGCACTGCACGAAGTAAAGTCCAAGCCGTAATATCAATTAAACCTTGCTCATTTGCGAAAAAAAAAGGTTCATAAAATATTGGAGCTATGTAAATTGTGAAAGAGCACGATTTTGGTATCATTAGTTGAAAACTTCCTGAAATAAGCCCCGTGCAATCCTTACCAAATCTACACATTTACCCTTCTGATTTTCAGGACTCTAGTTTAGTTTGATGGTGAATTGTGCGAGGGACTGGGCCAAAAAACCGTAATAACTAACCAAAAAATTATTTTTTCGCTGCTGAAGTGGGAGGAGGGGTACTTTAACTGAGGCCAAACAGTCAAAACTCCCAAAAGGCAAGTTTAGAACATAGGCCGGATCCATATGTAAAATTTTAAGCTGAATTTAGGAGGTGATTTTTCGTAGTCAGAAAGAAAGAAAACCTTCTCCCCCCTCTTGCCCCCCCATGGACCTAGGAAACTGATTTCTGGTCATGTTACGTAACTTTCAATTCTCTATCAATTGGTTCCAGAACGGTCAATTTTTGTGATTTTTTCCTTTCATCAACCCCTCCACAAACTTGGACACGGCTTAATTTGAATTCTCGGTCGTTGTCTAAGCCTATTGGTACAATTTGAACAATTTTAGCTCGCTATCGAGCCAAGTGCATGAATGATTTTAGTCTTGGCAGGGACGAAAGGATTCACAAAAATAATAGAACTGGTTTTTTAGTATCCCAAAACGAATATTGCTGATGCTCCTTTGTAATAGTCTAGGTTACTTTCACAATGTGACGTAGAAAATCAGGAATCAGGCTAAAAAAAAGATATATGAAATTGATGACTGAACGAGCTGATGGTGATATACATAACTACATTTTTTTCGTTTAATGAAGACAAAATTCCTGTGGGCTTCAATTTCGGATTCCACGAATTACAGACTGTGATGCGGTGATGAATCGTGAATATTAATTAGATTCTTTATATTTACACACGATAAATGATAAATATGTGACAGAGTATGTTACGTGAACGTTGATATTTTATTTATTTATTTTTTAATTTATCACGAACCACAATGTACGCATATATCTAAATTGATAAAGTAAAATACACAGTATGTGCTGTGTGGGTAGGTCTAAGTATATTCGCTCAATTTCGCGTGTCAGAAATTCATTGGAATTATTTCAATTCGACAAAAATATCTTACCGTATACTACATACGTACATAGGATACGTACAGCATAAAGCACCCGTCTCGCGTTACTGTCATCCGTGCCATTTGAATTTCTACAAGCTATGGTGAAACATACCAACGATGCGATGGCGATAGCGGTTTTTTCCTCAACGAATTCTTAGACGCTATTCTCGCGCGGTACGTACGTATTCGGCGTGCGATGTTATTTCATTTGCGTTAGCGTCTTCGTCGATCGTCGCTGGTCGTCCTACTGGGAATTCGACGAAAGACGACGATAAATAAAACGATAAAAATACTCCAAAATTTCAATTGGAAAATTTACTTGCCTTGTATAAAGGTTCTTCTCAGCCCGCATCACCAATACTCCCTTACGTAAACGAGCTATGACGTTATGTGCGTTTTGATGATGGTGTTTTTCACCGCAGGTGAATACCTAGTCCCTATCTAGTAGTTTCTAACTACCTACGTACGCGTACATACCCATCGAAGTGTGTATCTCCACCTATGTGTAGTCGAACGTTGAATTTTCTAGTATTTTTTTTGCGTGTGTTTCTTATACCTAGCTTAGGATGAAATATTTTCAGAAGGTTGAAATTTTTTTTTCAATTTTGTTTTCTAGAAAGTAAGGTAATCAGAAGAGTGGATTTTAAATAGTATGATTTTGTTCTATACTAGAGCAAATGATGCTGCTAAGAATCGTGGTGACTAATGTTTGTGTGATTTTTTTTTTTTTCACCTTTGGTCCTTACTCGGAATAGGTTATCGAGAATTATTTTCTCGATCGTGATATTTAAAGCTATGCATAAAGCACCAAAATCAATGTAAGTGATAAGTGAGGCACCTTTGTAACCTTAATCAAATAACTTTTATTACTAATTTGGAACACTAAATTTAAAGTAAAACCAAAGAAACAAACCTGAGATGATTTTAAAAGATAATGTCACTTATTTTTTCTGTGTCACATTCATTAATCATCTGAAAATTCTATCCACGGAAAAAATGGATACCAGATTCAGAATCAGCGTCGTCCAAAACCGTGATTTCGATATACATGATGACCTGTTATCAGTTTTCGAATGCCAGTATCATTTATACACCCCCTCCTCCCCTATATCTCATACTACTTGTATTATTTTCAGGATTTTGATTGTTGTAAATATCGATAAAAATATTATTGCTGCAAGTTTACTTTGATTTATTTTTCTCGCAAAAATATCAATTTGATATCAAATTTGGGTGGAGGGGTTAAGGGCTGTTTAAGCGAGGGAGTTGAAAAAATGATAAAAACCCTTTATGTATATCGAATTCAAGGTTTTAGAATGCGCTGAGTTCAAAAATGTCGTCTATTTAACGATTAAGAACACACAGAGGATAGAAATTTGCTCATGAGGTTGGTTTTAAAGCCTTATTTTATCAATAAATGATGCATCTTCATTGCTGTGACCACCTTTAATTGTAGCTTTGGATGAAGAATTGACAAATTTGCGGTGAACGTGCCTTTTGAAAATTTAATTTTTATTTCTTTTGCCATCGCTTGGTAAAGTTTCAAAATCGATGGTATTCTTTTAAAGTAAAAAAAAAAAAATCATTGTACCAGGCCATATTATGGTCTATTTTGATAATTTTTATTCGCACAAAATGTAGGCGAAGTTGGTAGGTAGGTAGGTAGATACTCATATAAGGAATATTATTACGTGCAATTCATCATAAGATACACACGGTTAGGTTTCGAAAAACTGCCTACTCCGAGCTTTTTTCATATTTCAACAGATTTATCAAGTTGTTTTCGTGTATGTAATTTCGTAGGCTTGTTGTATTTCACAGTGTGCAGTGTACACGTACTCATTCGCCAGTTCGACTATTATATAGTACATGGCTCAATAATACCTACATACGTATTACGGAGGCGCGCGAGCTTTGATAGGGGGCGCGGACGGGGGCAGGGGTAGCTTTGAAACGGATATGAGAATTCAAATTATCAACCCTTCTATACTCGATGCACGTACTTACTTATCCAAACTATCCTGGTGCATGTGCCCCGCCATCGCTCACAGCGAACACGTATCTTGGTTGGTAGTTTTCCAGTCTAGCGTTTGCGATTTTATTCGCAAGCCGAACCTTTTTCGTCTTATTCTTTCTGCAGGGCAGCAATGTAAGTACTCGCTTATACTTGTTAGTTTTTCTTATGTGTGTGTTCTTTTTGGAAGGCGAAATTTACAAATAAAATGTACGCTCTTTCTTATCAACACCGCGTCACGTCTTTCAAATAATAACCGATAAAAGAACTACGTATAGCTGTATACAATACGTATCTCTAGCTCTCTAGCTCTACTCGTGTATATGTAGGTAGAGGTAGAGAGGTATATGGGTACATACGTATAGTGTAGACTATAGACGTACCAAACAAACTAACCGACTACGTTATACTCGTAGTCTCGCAATCGAATTCTTTTTCGTGCCAAAAATTCTGGATAACTTGCTCGCTGCGGTGGAGCTGATTCGAATATGTATAGTTTTCACGTAGAGATACGCGTAAGCGAGGTGAAAAAAAAAAAGGCAACGTAAACGAAATAGTTGGAAAAAATTCGTATTTCGGATACGCATTCGGTAATATAGATGAAGGGTGGTTGGTAGATTGGTTGATGGCCGGAGTGAAGGGTGAAGTGGTGTAGTACATGTCGATAGAAAGGTATATACCGAATCTGTATCTTAAGATAATCTCGACACTCTAACGTGTGCTGTATCTTGTCTTCTTTTTTGCAGCAGCGTGTTGAAATAATATATTACGCTCGTTTGTTTGCAAAAACAACCAGCAATCATTTACTCTTCTTGTAGACCTAAACACGTGCTATTGTTCGGATGCGAGATATGCCCATCTTTTTTCATGTCTGTATGTATCGCGATTTAAAGGATTGAAAAAGTCTTTATATCGAGTGAAAATTTTACAAGTGATGAGTCTTATAAAGATTGCTACAATATAATCTGAACACCAAAAAATGATAAAATCTCGATTGATTTATTTATGTTGACTTATATCAGTAAAATTTACTGTAAAAGGAGCAGTTGTTATAGAAAATGTATCCAAAATATCGAGTAGAATTATGAAGTACTAGAGAATTGAATGCCTCGAAGTATGGTGAACTGATGTGAAGGCCCTCTTTGTGTAAAATTGAGTAAATGATTCTCAGTAGAAAATTATTGTTTTATTGCCAAAAAAAAATCATACTATTGGAGACTCTCAAACCACGACGCATGTGGCAAGGAGTATCAATTTAATATCTGTCGGGGTCTTGAAAAATCGATGAGAACTATTTACTGTACCAAAAAGTGATTTTTGGTTAGGCTAGGTTGCTTTTCTGCCTTTTTCAAATTTGTTTCCAGTACTCGTTTGGGGTCCTAGAAGACCATTTATGCCTTTTTGGGCATATCCGATGTTTTTTTTTTTTTTTTTTTTTCAGAAAAAAATTCAATCAGATCTATTTCGACTAAAATCGCTGAAATTTGGTCAGTAGGCTTGGATTAGTAGCAGATGAGATACAAAAAAATAGGATGTCGTTTAACATATCCTAAAAATCAGCTCTTTACATTGAATTGTAAAAAGAAATGTGATGACCGGGGGCGGGGGGGTCATTCCTTTAGTCTTGAAAAGAACCATTTCTATATCTATTTCCCCTTTGAATCAAGCTAGAATGTTAAAATTTGACATAGCATCCTAAATGAGCCATTTGGAAATGAAAATTTTTTAGTTCTATTGCAACCATTGCCTGTTAGAGTCCCAAAAATTAATTTTTTCGGTTGTTTTTTCTGATTTTAGAGTTTTTTCATTCATATGTACTCCCCGAATTTGAATGAAAAACTTCAGTTGAGGGTCTTAGATATTGAGGGAGAAGGGGGAGTAGGTTGACTGTTCAACTTCATCGCTTCCTCTCATAGCACGCAAAAAAATTTTTGAGAAGATTTTTGCTGTTTTCTGAGTTTTTCCACGCATATAATCCGTCGAAATTCAGCGTGGGCGATAAAGTTTGGTATGTTCATCTGGTGTGAGTTGTAGACCTGCCTTTTCAGTATTTAAACTTTTCGATCCTATTGCACCGTAGTATGGCCCTAAAAAAGTAGTTTTTTGGTTAGTTTTAATTTTTTTTTCTGAGTTTATGTGTACTTCCAACATCTTCCCTCAAAATTGAGCTAAAGCGTTTACATTTGACCTGTAAGCAAAGTGAAGGTAGTAGACGTTCTTTTTAGAAGGTTCAACTTCTATCCTTAAATTTAAAAAAATTCATTTTTGGACATTTTTCGGAAAATGATTGACGCTTTAGTCTGCTACAATTGACCATAAAGATCGAAATTTCATACTTGCATTAGATAAGATGTTCACAATGTCTTCGAGGACCTGTCACCTTTCCAATTATTTCTTATATAAATATTCCATTCACGACACGGAATAGCTGAACCAAAAAAACCAGCTGGAAAACACATCAAATGCGCGCTTTCTTTTTCATTACACTTCATTCCACTAGTAATGATCTTCATATTGCTACTTTTAGCAGTAGTTGTTACGCTATAAACTTCTTAGATATTATTTAATAACTTATCGCAGTACGAAAATTAATTTAAAGCAGTTTCCGTAGTATAATTTTTACAACTCACGAACGTAGATTTCTGGTAAAAAATGTTAGTCGTGTGAAAGCACAACTGTACTTATTTTTGCATGATGGAAACTACCTACATATATATATATATATTATATTCGGTGTAAAAAATAGCGCTAATTCTGTTTCCTTTTGATGGTTTAGTTAGCTAAGTACTCATTTTCATCTTGAAAGGGTAATTTTTCACGTAAACAACTCTCACATTAGATAACGCGACTAGCACATTGCTTTGGTACCTACGTCCTAATTATATTAAAAAGCAAATAACATGAACGTATACCTACAGCACCACAACTTTTTACCCATTTATGTATTTACTTCGTATTATTACGTGGCACATGGGTCTAGGTGCAGAGGTGTGTGTATGTGTGTGTGTGTACTATAAAAACTGAAATGCATGCCTGAATGTTTACCTCGCTGTCGTATTTGTACCACGAACGTTAAACGTGTAGAATGTCAAGGTGGTTCGTGCTGATTAAATTGCATAATCGAAACGCCGTAAATATCCGCACGTTATTATTTGCGGCTATCGAATAGGCCACTTATTTTACTCGTATTACGGTAGGCTAGATCGTTTGCCTACAAAAAGCTTGCTTATCTAAACATATCAACTTTCAAGTCTAAATGATTCCATTTTATGGTGAATTTCACGATATGAAAACTTCACAGAAAATTTGAAAAATCGAAATTGGCTGATATGTGCTTTTTCGGTTATTAATGTAGTAATATGTAATAGACCTTTTAGCTTAATCGAATTGATAGGCGTATCGAGGTTCTTTATTTCTATAACTTTCAATAACAGAGCCTAAAAAATACACTTAAACTGATTCGTGTACTCGCTGTTAGATGTCCAAATTTAAACTACCCATTTTGGCCCAGGAAAATTACCAATAAAATTGTAAAAAATTGTTATGTTGCATCAATGTTCTTCGCGCAAATTAGGAGTCCGAGGAACCCAATTTTTCTGCCACCTTGCAATATATTATGTTTCTCTGTAATCGTACCATATGTTGATGAAATCGTCTCTTCTTCAAGTTCAGCGAGGTTCTCGACTTTCTCTTCCTCCTCGTCGAATGCCAGTTCTTCATCCAACTCTTCGTCGAGAATGTCCGAGGTTTTCGCTTTCTTATCTTTACTGGTCTTCTGTATTCAGGTGTTTAATTTAAGAGGTGTATTCTTTTCACGCTACTCTGACCAAGCAAGCACGAATTTTTGTAATATTCAGCGAATTTTGGATATCTACCGATTATTTGATGGGTGAACTCGCTCTGTATCGAAAAAATTTGCGCTTGCTTGCTCAGAGCATTTTGGAAAGAATACTCCTAATGTATTTGCGGCGTATTATTTTTCAAACGTTTACCTGAAACACTGCAATTCAGTCTTTCCGCAAAGATAGCGGTTCTCCATTACTAACAGTAGTCACATACTTCACCACTCGTCCACTATGTACTTAAATAATAGTACCACACACAATTATTTTTTACTATTTTGGTTTATTTCAACGGGAAAGAATTTACCAAAATATCTATTTATTCACCACATGTCCATTTTTCACTTCATTTCTATAATTTTTGTAATTTTAATTAGGATTAGCAAAGCATCAAGCTAAAACTTGTTTATGCATTTTTTTTTTCATTATTTATTTGATGAAAAAAATTCCAAGCAGAATAGGTAAATATCAATTTGTAAGACTAAAATTTTGGGGATCATTTTCCAGCATGTAATGGTATATTTTAATGGTATGCTGCAATTAAAATTCAAAAATTTCTACCTGTAACTGAATTAGTCATTAAAGAAGTAGCAATAGGAATAATGATATCAATTTACTGCTTTGATTGCTCCAAAACTCTTTTCACAATTAGTTTCTATTTAGTATTTTTTTTTAATGCAAAATTTGTTCACATGGGATAAAGCCATGCATCATGTGGTATAAGGACGTATCCCCTACTTATCAATCTTTTTTTTTATTTTTATTTATTTTTATTTTTTTTTTATTTTATATCAAAATTCCTTTAATTAGTTCAAGATTTAAACGCAAAATACAACTCGAGGTTTTTGAGGTTAACTTTACTTCACATCACATCGCATAACATAACAACGAAGAGCACACATAGACCGACGTTACATCCCGAAGCTATCAAAAAGCATATACAAAGTAGGCTAGGTAGATAAATTACATAACAGATATTTTATCTATCCTAGCGATTAGAGAAAAAGAAAAAGAGAAAAAAAAATTGATAAGTAGGGGATACTTCCTTATACCACAATCATAATAACCAGGATTTACATGGCCCAATACATTTCCATCAACATGTTCATTCTTGACTGGAGGCATGTCATTCTGTATAATTTTTCCTAGCGCTGAGTCAATGTTCATCAAAGCATCCATAAAAGACAAGTATCCCATAAAATCGCTTATATTTATATTTTCTTTAGACAATGCTTGTGCATTTGAAACCGAGATTTCTGCTTTGTTGTTTAGTTTTATTTCACTTTCTTCTGGTAATATTTTAGGGAATCTTAATTCTAGGTGTTCTGAATGTTTGAAAGTATTTTGCAAACCTAGCACACTGATTATACTATCATTCACTGTACACAAGTAAGAACAGTCACCGTTTTTGTATTCTTTCAACGTTTTGAAGCTTTCAGGGCAGTTGAAATCTTTCTTATCGCATATTTCCAAGGTGTACTGAGTTATGATCATGGAAGCTTTTTGTTCAGCATCCATGATGATCCTCCAAATTAATTTTAGCGCTTCTTTTTTATTAGTTTGTTTTTCGATCGAATGACTTATTGGTTGTCTGATCAGTTATGGTTTTATCATATTCATAAGTACCCGAATATAGAGTTATCTGTTTTTTGGTCTGAAAATAAACAAAGTATTTGGACCAGGCAGGAAAGTTGGTAGGCTAATTTAGGTAGCTAATAGTAGATTTTTTTTATATGAGATTGTTCGTCACTACAGCTAGCTCTCTTGGTAGTAGATGATCATACATCAACTGATGCCAGATCCACAGATGTATGACCGAAAGATGACAACCAGGGGAGCTATGCGCGTCCATCGTCGTGCGGGGTGGAAACTAACTCACCAGTAGGATTGGTACTGGTAAGTTAGGCTAAAGCATAGCTCTCCAGTCGGAGATGAATAGGTGAGATGTAGTGAGCCGAATGCTACATGTCATAAAATGCCATAGATCATGTAGACTGCCTCAAGACCAAGCATATCTTCGATAGCTCACTCACAACCATGATCCCAGCCAAGGAACCTCTTCTTAGAGTGAATTGGTGAGTATACAGTGCCTAAAAGTTGGACCCCTTCAGTTAAGGGAGTAAACCCTGACAGAAAATCCGGTGGAAGGCCAGAGGGAAACCGTCACTGTATCTTTCCCCAGGTAATCGATATGGCAGAAAACTCAACTGAAATGGCCCTGAGTCCGGCGCAGCCCTTCAATGGGCACAGGGTGCGAAGAATACCGCCGTCTGCTATGATTATACGAATAGGTACTTGGAACGCTAGAAGCATATAGCTACCTGGAAAGTTGGCCAACGTGATAAAAGAAATGGACAGAATGCAGATAGATATACTCGAACTGGCAGAGCATAGATGGGTAGGGAATGGAAAAATAGGTCAAGATGGTAGCAGGTTCTACTTACGAATTGTTCTCTAAATCTGAAAAGCGGACAAAGATTGCTGAAATGCTACGAGGGGCGTTTCAAAAGTCATTGCCACACCTCTGTAACTCTGGTTCTAATTAAGATAGAGAAATGAAACAAAAAAATTTGAATTCCTCATGAAATTTACAATTTTTCTACATATTCGCCATTAAGATTTAAACATTTATCGTATCTCGTAACAAGTTTTTCAATTCCAATGCTGAAGAACTGTGCGTCCAAATTTTGCAGGTATGTGGTCATACCGTGTTTCAACTCCTCGTCGTTTGTGAATCTTTGTGAGCCTAGCCATCCTTTTGGTCGAGGGAAAAGGTGATAATCTGACGGGGCCAAATCAAGGGAATATGGTGAATGGCTGAACACCTCCCATTTGAATTTTTGCATGTGTTCTGTGGTAAATCGAGATGAATGAGCCTCGCGTTATCGTGGAAAAGGAGCAGTTTTTGCGAAAGAAGACCCGGTCTTTCGTGTAACCAGCTTCATGAAGGGTACGG
>FIZR01010710.1:0-10002 GCA_900060175.1 Ferrisia virgata
CTGGAATATTCTGCTGGAGCGGCTGATGCTGCTCTGGAATATTTTGCTGGAGCGGCTGATGCTGCTCTGGTATATTTTGCTGGAGCGGCTGATGCTGCTCTGGTATATTTTGCTGGAGCGGCTGATGCTCCATATTTTCGTTCTGTCGCATATTGTTTCTACGTTAATGTACTCTATGACCAATAGAGTTAGGTGATCTCGTCACGGTCGCCATATGAGGCTGGAGAATTCCGCCTCCTATAGATATCTTGCGATATCCGTAGGTTAAATGATATAGTCGTGTATGTAAGAGTTCGTCTATTTGTGAATATACAAAAAAAAACAATTATAGGATAATTAGAATGAAAATATAAAAAACAACTCTAGGATTACTTGGAGCGCTTTTGCAACTCTATTATCTTCGAGTATTTTATCAATAAAGGTATTATGATACGCGCGATCATACGATGCAGCGTATTCTCAAAAATTTTAACGATCAAAGATCGGGAAATAGCGCATTTGCAGCTGTTTCTTTTCTATGATGAGCTCAAAGGCGATTCTACCTACCTATACTCGACATTATGTAGGTATGTGCAACGCTTTTTATCAACAAATGAAGCAGATTCGATATTCTGTAGTTGGATTGACCTATGGTCAAAATTCAGTTGCGCCCAAATTTGGGGGAGAGGGCACTGGGAGGCTCTAAATAGCAAAAATTGTTTCTTTCTAAGTCAATGGATAGGAAATCCCAAGTTGTATAACATGTACAGAAAATCAGTCTCCTGGGTCAATTAGGAGGGGAGATATGAGTGGTTTTTCTTTTTTTGGTCTTGAAAAAGGCTAGTTGAAATTTGGTATGTAAACTTAGTAGGGGACATGGGTGTGCTGTTCAGGAGTTTGGACTTTTCAGACCCATTTCTCCCCTCACATCCCCCAGAGTGCAGTTTTTTAGTCGGTTTTTCTTATGTTTTGCGTTTGTTCCTCGCATACATCTCTTCCAAATTGATCTAGGGGTTTGAAATTGAGTATATAGATTTAGTGTGAGTCTTAGATGTGTCTTTTGGGGGTTTTACCTATTCACTGCAATATCTATCTACATGTACCCCTATGACCCTAGCACTGTTCAAGAAAAAGCATCCCAGAACGTTCTTTTTTTTACTCCATAATTAGACAATTCAAATATCATCCTGATTCGTGAAAATCTGGCTGAAAAACCATCGCCAGGCGAATTACCCTTAAAATTACACATAACCGCTTAGCTGTTTTCAAACATCGCATTTTATATAAATCTTGGTTTGAGCCGCCGATAAATTCGTAAATGCTGCCGCCATACTCGTAAATAATTCCAGGCTAATAATACGCAATCTGAGTTTATTATAAACACATAAAATGAACAGGCATGGAGGCCAGAAAAATTCTAGATAGGTACGTATTATGTACGTGCGTACCTACGCTATAAACCATATTTACCTTATTTACGTTCGAGTAAATACGAGAGGTATTAATTCGGCTGCCGAATAACGCTACGCTGCGAATTTGTATGCATAAAAAAAAAAAAAAAAATAGGAAAAAGAACGAAGGCGAAGAGAACGGAAGGTTATAGTAGCTTGCCGCTGAATTATAGTATATTTCATTGGAATATTTTCGCATTAGCATAATGTACAACAATTCGACAAAATTAAAGGCGAGTTTTCATGTTAATGTTTTTCCGGCGTAATAATTTTCGTAAATATTTCACTTACTATTAATAATTCATTAAGTAAACGTTCGAATCGAAACGAGCCCGGGCGCCGCGATATTATTTTATGTACATGTAGCAAATTGTGGTGGATGGAGGGGTGATGAAAGGGAAGGACGATGACGACGACGTCAAAATATGACGTTGGCGAAATGTAAATTCCTGGTACCTGGGCTCGTGTTATAAATTCTTTACCGAAGAATTATTATAATAGGTATAATATGTTGGATTGATGGTAAGGTCCATTGGTATAGTTCGCCGAGTGTTAGATAGATGCCTGGGCCCACAACAGTTGGTTATATTGTAAAAGTTCCATACATTAGACGAATCTTGTCGTCGGAGTCTACTGCGTGTTGGTTTTAGTGGTTTTAATATGCGAGCTAGGTGAAAGAAGCGGAGTGCTGTTTTGTTTGGGCGTATTGGAAAATGTATGGAGGTGGCTCGAGACGTACGTAACAAATTTTTCGCCGAAATTAGCAAATTTAACCGATGTGGCGATAGAGGAAATGGGGAGTGCAATCTAGAAGAAACACGTATACCGGGCCATGTGGGTAATTATACGCGCGTAAATGTATGGACTTAGTTGTAGGTATAGGTAAGGTACATTACTTACCTAGCTACCTACCTATCTACATAGTTGGTTTATATTGCGATGTTATCGAAACTCAAAAAGGTATTATTCGACCGAAAATAGATTCCGGTCTGTCGTGGTAATGTTGTTACAAGGATGTTTTGAGGCTTGTTTTTACCAAGCTTTTCTCTCTCTCCTTAGGGATTCGATAATACGCCACTGTCACGTCTAATGTATTGTTGTGACAATCTTCTACCATATACCTACTTAGTTCTCAACAAAAGTATACCTACTGAAAGTTTTCCCCCTTATTTTTTGATTTTTTTACCTTCAAGGTCGTCTAAATATGTATTGCCATATCCGATCCAAAATATACCCACGCTATAGGTCTCGATTTGTTTTGAAGGTATCCTACATCTCATCTTATATACATACAAAAGCATGAAAACCCTGGAAAGTGATTTTAACACGACAGCGGTTGTGCACCCGTTTGATTGGTCGACGTTTTTTTTTTCTCGTTAGTTCGTTGGTTCGTTTGTTTGCTGATTCGTTCGCTCGTTGGGTTGTTTTTTTTTTTGAAAAGTTATGTGGTGTTACATGATGACTTGAACTCTTGAGCGAGGAGTAAAGCGCGATAAAGCTTTACGAACTATTTTGTAAATTGATTTTTTTTATTTAGTAGCGAGGGTTATCGTATTGGAAATAGATGTCGGTAAAAAGTGTCGGTTGTATGGCCTTTTGCCTGCGATGGGATTTTTATTTTCACGCGCTGTTGTATACTCGAATGAGTATTACTACGAGTGAATCTGTTTGAAGGTGTGTGTGTTTTTTTTTTGTACCAATTTCACGTCGTTTAATCGAAATATTCGGGCGTGAAATCGGTCAAAAAAAGTGTCGGTTGTGCACTCTATAATCTGTTCTGTTTGCGTTTACGTGCCAGCTGCGAGCTTCTATTGAAATTGTAAATTTAATCTTGTACCTAGCTGCCTACTATTTACTTATTTGGGAATAATTGATGCAGATTTATTATCAAAGCGGTGCGTTTGAAGCTTGTGGCAGCATTTGAAAAGGAGTTACACCAAATAAATTTATTTTTAATAGTTTAGTCTTTTGAAGTGGTGATAAAGTCTACCCTTTTCATTTAATCAAAATGTTATGACGATGATGAGCGTTAAGGCGAGATAAAAAATACCATTATATAAAATTCTTCTTTTTAAGGGCGAAATTCAGAATTTCCATATTTTATAGTTGTGCAATGAGAAGTACGTCATCGAATGCAGTACCAATTGCCATTGTAGCATTATGGATCTTTTGTACATCTTGATGTAATGATTTGGCATGTAAATTGAATATAGTTTTGCAGCCAGTTTTTTGGTATGTTATCGTGACTGTAGCGTGCTGTTTTATAAAATTTTCTACTAGCACTGTCGAATATGCTTGTGGGTCACCACAAATTCACCAAAAAAATATACAATAAACGAGCACGCTTTTTACTCCGTCAATTCAGAAGTCAGATAAACATAAACACATGGACTGGATAAATGTTGTATCGTTATTGGTTAGAGTAATATATTTTTTACCTCAATAACAAATGTGACCAATTCTGAGAAAGGAAAACGAGATCAAATCGTTATTTTTTTGCAACAAAGGTGTCTTTAGGAGTAAACATGTGACAAAACATATGAGCAACTGTATTCTTAATAAATTCTCAGAAAATATTCTAATATCAGTGTCGTTAAAGTTTAGAAAGACTCAGACGGAGTATAATCAGGTCTGCCAGTATAATTTGTAAGAAATCCCTGCTATGTCACCAAAAAAAATTCCTCGAAGAAAACTTTTTCATTTTTATATAACGTAATTTATGGTAAAAACAGTGAAGTACTTGATAACTCATCAGTAATTACTCTGTAACTTACCAGTTATTATTCTGTAACCTGACAGTAATTACTCTGTAACTTACCAGTAATCACTGGATGACTTACCAGTAATTTCTTGGTAGCCAATCAATAACTACTTCATAATTTACCTGGAATTACCTGGTAACTTACTGAGAATCACGTGGTAATTTGGTAAGAATTACGTGTCAATTTATTAGTTT
This sequence comes from Ferrisia virgata, assembly GCA_900060175.1. Taxonomy (NCBI): domain Eukaryota; kingdom Metazoa; phylum Arthropoda; class Insecta; order Hemiptera; family Pseudococcidae; genus Ferrisia; species Ferrisia virgata. Next base: position 4,387 of record FIZR01010710.1, read on the forward strand.
ACCGGTAATTACTAGGTAACTTACCAGTAATTACTTGGTAATTTACCGGTAACTACATGGTAACTTAACCATAATAACTTGGAAATTTACTGGTAATTACTTTTCAATGGTTATGCAGTCAAACTTTATTACACAGACATAGTCTACATAACGTTCGAATCGTTAATGCCTTCCACTTCTAATGAGATCCGACAAATCGTTTTATCGAGTTTAAAGTAAGTGTGCCGGCATCATTTGTCGATCCTTTTAAGGAAACAATTATTAGATGATCACAGTTTTAAGGAAAGTTGAAAATTTCGTTTCATTTACGACCGGTAAAGATGAACGTTTTTTTTTCAGTTGTGCACTCTTTCGAAGTTTAATTTTTTTTTAATTCGCTATTTAATCGCCAAGATGAATGCTTATGCGATACGTATTGTTAACAGGAATGAAATACAACGTTTTACATTGACTCAGGTTGCCTTACCGCGTAAGCGAGGTGATAAATCACGCGCGGTACTCGACCACCAACTAGGTCAAAACGCAGAAAACAGGGGGGGCCGATAAACACATCGTAGGTATATTTATACACGTGCCTCTGAAATGGAGTCGACGACCATGCTACATTCGATCCTCGATACCGATTCGTCATTCGGTACGTGGACCAAAGGCGTTGTAAGATGAAGGATTCGAATTGGCGAAAAATATAACAACCTCGGACGACCATCAGTCGGGTCGCGTACACGACGCCAGTAGCAATAATACGCCAAAGTCCACGCTACCGAAGACGAATCGCGACGAAGACGAAGAGGACCAGGAGGTGTACTCGTATGTAGAGTATGCAAAAAATCAAACACACTTTTAAACGATCTAAAACGCCGACTGGTGCCGAGATGAAGATTCAAAGCAGCTTGGAGGTGCCGAAGCAAATTCGATCGGCTTCGTTCGACGAGATGAAGTTGGGATCGCATCGCACGCTTTACGAGCAATCGTCCGTAGACTCGGCGACCGGAGGCGGTGGCCTGCTACAAGTACCATTGGCTGTGACCGCCAGCCAACGTTCCAAGAGCTTCGATTCATCAGGAACGTCGGCTGGCGGAGGTACTACGCCGCCGGACGATACCAGAATGTTCCTAGAAGTACCGTCGCGCCAGTTGACGCCGCGTCGTAAAGCGTCTAGCGAAAAATCGTCGGTATTTTGCGTACACTGTATGTATCTGGAGGAGCTGAACAAATCCGGCAGTCGACAATCGTCCGGCGAAGATGGTCCCAGCTCCAGATCGTTAACTTATAGCGATACGTCGACCAGCGACGATTTCGATAGCGAGAACGAGTACGCCGATGAAGAGAACAGCACCGACGCTAGCGAATGCGTATCTCCAGCCACGTCACAGTTTCGTATCACCGTTACCTTGTCGCCGAACACCACACCTCCTATGCCTCCTTCGACGTTAGACATACCGAAGTTCGGAGACGACGAAGAGATCCCGCAGACGACCAGTAGGCGCAGATCGATCACGTCACCGAAACTCGAACGTCAGGAAGCGTTCATATTCAACGAGGCGGGCGAAAATTTACTCGATAGCGTGGATACGATGGCGGCCGCTACCACCTCGGCTGCCACCATACTCTCGCCGACGACCAAATCGGAAGATGTGGTCGTTAGCGAGTTCTTCCTTCAGGTGCCGGACCTGAAACGCGATCGGGCCGTTAGCGTCGATTCGTGTTTCATCAGCAAGAGCTCGCATTCTGGTAAACCCGAAGAGGTGGTACCGGTACCGCCGTCGCAATTACTCGAACCGCCCAGTTTAGCTGTGAATAACGCCGCTAGATCTCGATCCGTTGATATAGTATTGCCTACCCACGAGCAAGCCAGGTATAAGGCTCTATCCACCAGTAATACTATATCACCGGTGCCTCGGTTTCAAGATGCTACCGCACCGTCTACCGTTCCTACCGCTGTTACTACAACGGGGTAAGTTTCCTTTATCGTATAATAAGTAGCTATGTAGGTATCAAGGTAGGCGTGTGTGGATCAGTTCAGTCTTGATTATGGTTAGGTAGTCTTCTACGATTATCAATTCACGTGCAGTTTATCTGAGTACAAATTCATCAACTTTTTTTGTGATTGCAATCGCCTCGTTTAAGATGTAGAACCCATCTGATGAAAAAATTAATCTAAAATTCGTGTTTAGTGTGAAAATTTCCTTCGACGGAGACATGCTGGTCAAACCTTTTGAATAATTTTGAGAAACTGAATTTTCATCCCAATGTATTTGTTTACCGAGTGATGGCTTTACGTTGGCAAACGAACGATTGAAAATTAATGGCGGTCGTTTAACATTTTTGTATAATTTGGTAAAAAACATTTATGAAGTAGAAGATCTTCAATTTTAACTGATTTTCGGTTATGACGAGAATGGTTCTGGGAAAAAATTGAAAAGAATTTGTGTATCGTGTCTAAATCGAGGTAATTTGTGCCATTGAACGCGAATTTGAGCAAAGTTTTCTTATTGGACCATTTCTGCCCTTGTTGATTCTGTAAATTCAGCTCGTGAGCAATTCGTGGAAAATAAAAACCAAAAATCAGTAATAGCTCAGCCCTTTTGTAGGTTATTTTAAACTGATCAAAATTCACGAAATTGCCAGTAGTTGATAGGTAAGAGGAAATCTTTTTACATTTTTGTTAACTACGTCGCATGTAATGATCAAAAAATTCTGAAAAATTTATATATTATACTCCAATGTACACCCCATCCATCCCCTGTGGTGTTACCCCCTCTCCCTCCGCCTAAATTTCCTGTCACTGGAAAAAATTTCAAATCATCCTAAGGCTACTTGCCAGAGGTTGATAACTTTCTTTTAGCAACTTGCTAGTAGTTGATAGTCGTGTAGTTGATGACACACAAAGTATTCAGAACAATGTTTCATTGATCTAAATACCATTATTGATTGCCGTAAAAATATTTTTTGCCCCGAATGTCACTTTAAGAGAGACAGATGCTATCAACTAATACATCAAATGTAAAAAAAATTGAATTTGTTAATAATTGAGAATTTCTAATAATTACAAGAGTTGATGTAAGTTGATGTAATTTTTTGGTGTGGGTTGGATGACAAATTTTCAAATGTTGAAAAGGTACCTAAAATTAATATTTTTTCGGAAATTTTATTGATTTTCACCAATTTTTTGAGTTATTAACTGCTAGCAAGTAAGCGATTTTCACTTTCAGTAGTTGATAGCTCTTTTTCCTCCCCTCCAGCCACTACTGGCAACTTATCAACTATTGGCAAATTACCTTACTGTAAAATATACATTTCAATATTCCCGAACTTCCCTGAAATCCATGCGTATTTTATCCCTATTTGTGACGGGGTGAGGGGGTGAAAAGTTTGATTTTTTGGCAATTACTTCCCAAATAACGCACTTATGAAAAAAATGTCGATACAAAAGCTGCAAAGCATTAAAAAACAAATATTTTTAATTTTTTGACTTCTTTCCCCAGGAGATCGCGAGGAGGAGCTGGAGCGTGCAGAAAAATAATCTTTTTTAAATATCTCATATTAACATAAATAATTCTCAAAAATATGCTTAATTCATCTTTAGTAGCATTTTTCTTGCATAGTATTTATCACTACTACTTGAAATGAGGAAAATGTTGAACCGTCTACTTTTCTCAAATTGAGGGGTGGGGGCTGCCTTTCAGAAGAATGCAACATTCTTAAGGTTTTATTCCGTTAAGCTGAAGAATTCGAAAAATTGATTCAGACAAACGTTGTAGAAGGTTAAGAGACAAAAATTTTCATTTTTTTACTTTTTTCCCAGATGGTCATGGGACGGAACTAGGACAAAAAGAAAGGAAGAAGACACTTGAAAATTCCTGTTGAAAGGAATATTTTTCGCCTGGGCGAGTCAGGTATAAATTCCAGCGAGCCAAAAATTGAATGAATATAATCCAGAGATTTTTGTAGTGTCGAAATTTCATTTTGACAACTATTTAAGCGTTGGACTCAAATTGGGCTTCCAAAAGGGAGGTTCGAGATCCAAAATTTGGTAAATTTTTGAAATTGGTGTCGATTTACGAGATAAAAAATTAGCTGTTCTAGTTGAATGAATGTTTTTAGCTTTTCAAAATTTTGTAAAATGCGTACAAATAGGTATCACATTCGATTTATGGGTTTTTTAAAAGTACTATTTCATGATCTTGAAACTATTCAGATCTGAGATAATTTTTCAGCTTTGTAAGTTGATACCGATATCCACCTTTTCGGAAGCCCAATTTAGGTGCAACGCTCAAATGATTTTCAAAATCGAATTCTGTGACTACAAAAACTCCTGAAGTATGCTGATTCAATTTTTGGCTCGCTGCATTTCATATCTGAATCGCCTACGTGTAAATTATTCATTTCAAAAGGAATTTCAAAATCTCACTTTTTTCTTCTTTTTCCTGTAGCTCCGTTTCATGACCACCTAGGAAAAAATTCTAGGTATGAAAATGTTTGTCTTTTAACGCTGTACAACGTTTGTCTGAACCAATTTTTCAGTATAACGAAGCTATCCTTCGGGAAATTGTAAATTTTCGCAGGTAGGCTTCATACCCCATTTTGAAAAAAAAAAATGCGGTCTAACCTTTTAATATTTTTACATTATAATGAGAAGCTTTATGCTATAAAAATGCAACTGACAATGATTAAGCAGATTTTTGAGAATTATTTCTATCAATCTGAGATTTTCAAAAATTATTTTTTTCTGCACTCCCTAGCTTCTCTCCACGACCTCATTGGGAAAAAAGTTCAAGAAGCTAAAATGTTCATTTATTAATGTTCTACAAGTTCTGTTTCAACATGTTTTTCTTGAGTCCGTTATTTGGAAAGTAATCGCCGAACAACCAAACTTTGCGTCACCTTGCCATTAAAGGGGGGGAGGGGGTATGCATGGATTTTAGGAAAATTCGAGAATATTGAAGTACGCATGTATGGAATTTCCGCTTTCCGTGAATTTTCATTGGGGTTGGGCTATTTTTGAGCTGAAATGACTGTGCTATTATACCAACTGAGATTTCAAATGTGACTTTTGAAGGGTTTTACTTTTCAGTTTGCACCTCATTACAGTCATAAAGAAGTGATTTTTGTTTAGTAGTTGTTACAATTTTTTAATATTTTTTCAACAAAAAAAAAAAAATGGGAATGAAAAAATGTAGAGGGAAACCCCATTTTTCAGATTTTTAAATGGTAGCTTTTTAACTTTGTACCTATCCATCTTGAAAAGTTGAGCTTTCATTTCAAAAATTAAACTTTGAGAATAGAAGGTATCTGCACACCATGTGTAAGGTTATGTTGAATAATTTGTATATATTGTTGAATATGGTTAGGTCAATGCATTAACTTGTTATGCTTTTTGATTTCTTTTCGGCAAAATCATGCGTTAACAAGACACTTATCCGGTATTTTCCACTTTTGTGGAAACTGTTACCTGAGCTTTCATTTCAAAAGTTAGAATTTGAGAATAGAAGGTACCTGCATGGGATGTGTACTGTGATTTAGTCCTCTTATCTTAACTCGATGGTACCTATGTTGAATAATTTGTATATATTGTTGAATATGGATCGGTCATTGTCATGCTTTTTGATTTCTTTT
>FIZR01010714.1:0-36588 GCA_900060175.1 Ferrisia virgata
CTTGATTAATATTTAGTTACTATGTAATGTGTATGTTTTTCAGAATAAATACAAATTTTTCATTTTTTCGTACACCCCCCCCCCAACTGAATTTGGTTGTTACGCCACTGGCCCCGATAGATGGGAACTTATGCACTCCCAAAGAAATTCGTTTGTCTGATCAGATAGATATGTTTGTCTATTTGTTTTGAGAAATGAGAAGGTTTACCCCCAACAAATGAGTATGTCTAATACTGTACAGAAATCAGCGTGAATGGCATCATATTGTTATGCCTGTTGTTTTTGATTTTTATACAAAGTGTTGAACATAATTGGATTAAAAATGCTCATTTGTTGCTGCACAGATTTACACAGAATACAATAAACCAACCTTGCATTGAAAATCAACAAAGCAAGTTTGTATAATTAGTAAAAAGGGTACATAATTTAGCGAATTCATATTTGCAAGACGTCGTCATCGTCGTCTTCGTGTCTTCGTGCAAAATACAAAAAGTAGCTACGTAGATATGCGTCTAGGGACGAGAATATTTTAAAATGCTACAATGCCAGCGAAAGAAATAAGGGAACAATTAAAATGAAAATTGTAACGAAATTTCCAAGAAGTAAGTGCAGTACACGTATATTAAGTATCTTTATAGATTGCTGGAAATTATATGAAAAGTACGTACACGTACGAATAAGGAGAAAAAACTTGGCGAAAAACGTTACCTCGATGCTCGGGTACATACTAGAATAATATTTCAAGTTGTAAACTTTGAAATGTCACCGTGTTGCTTTTTAGTTCTTACCCATGTGTCAGGAATGGTAGTAAGTAGAAGGCAGAGATACTCGTATATCTACTTTATAGCTATATGCTTCGGGGGGTATAATATCGTATACGGTGTACGGTATATATGGCAATTCGTCGAGAGATGTTTTCGCAATGTGTGTCGAGAGAAAAAGCTGCTCGAAGCTCGTCGAAAGCTCGACACAGCAGGCGGCGACGATGATGTTGGCGAGGAAACAATGGAAAGTTTAATTACTTGAAATTACCGATCACACAAGTGCAACAATTAAACGACTGCGTTGACATGGTAACTAGAAATAAAATTCGTAATTATTACCGTTTCTGGATTCGCGTTGCGTTTCATCGTCGTCGTCGTCGTAGTCGTCGAGTGAAATAACGACAGACGTTTACCTATCTACCTACTACCTACCTGGATACATTTTGTTCAAAACAATAACGCCAACGTGTCTAACGACTAACGACTACCAACATCAGTGTTCAGTAACTTTCAAAACCAGCCGCAAGAAGTGAGAGAAATTAATCGTAAAATTTAACCAATCTCGTACGATAAAATTTCCACAACCAAAAAACGACAGTCAGTTTTTTCTTCGGTGTGTATTCGAATATTTTTCTATTGTGTTTTTATTTTTATTTCGCTCAGCTTCATGAAGCTTGGCTGGGCCTAAAGTTTACGCTATATAAATCGGACCATAATATACTATACGGTGTGTAATACTCGAGTAAGTTTTTAATAATTCCGCTCGGCTGCTGGGTGCTTTTGCAAAGGAGCCGATGATGCTGGTGCGGAAATTGCACCTACTCGCTCGACTGAGATACATCAGCATTACGTATTATGTACGCGTAAATGGAGAATTAATTCGTTTACGCGGTTAACGTGTAATCGAGTTTGAACCCTCGTCAATATTCGTAATTTATAGTTGATTTTGTAGTATATGCCATCGACCAGCGCATATCTAGATACCAACCTACCTACCTACCTACCTACCCATCTACCTATCTACCAACCTTACATACTCGTACATATATATACATTTATCAGTGAACCGTAACAAGTTGAATTATTGAACGAGTTTCAGCCCTACCATAGTTGGCCTATCTATCTATCTGCACACTATCATATTATTGTATAGGTAGATAGATAGATAGGTAGGGTAGGTAAATACTAGGTAGGTACTTGGGACACGTACCTACACGTACCATACCACACTTACTATATAGTAGCTTTGAAAAACAAATTTAATCCGCTTCCAAAAGTAAGTTTGCTTTAAGGGCATTAAAAATAACCGTTTATTGCTTTTCAATTGCACCCTCTCTTGACATGTTCTTCCAAAGCACAGAGCAGCGTTTTTTCTTCTTTTCACAAAACGTTCGGCTACGTGTTGGTGGCATCAAGTACCCTCTTCCCCCCTCCCCTCCACATACCTATCTAATCTAGATGCCACTTCTCAACTGAGGATAAAAGTTCTCGGTGGCTTCGAATAGATCCGAAAAAAAAAAATCGGCCTAAATGATTAATTAAAATTTGGTATCACTTCGGTTTAAATTTCAACTTGAAGTTCTACAAAGGATATTTCCAGAAAAAAAAAACGTCCTAGATTTCAGATTTTGAAAATTTTCACAAAACATCATAAGATATCATTAAAAACAATTTTAAGGCTAAAGAAATTCCTCCATCACTTCACCCCACCATTGGTAACAGTTTTTTTTTTCAGAAATGAAGATTAATTTCGACGAAAAGTAAAAATGTACCTAATGGTTGATTTTTGTATGTTATGTTAGAATATTTAATTTGATGGGTGATTCAAAGTTGAATATGAATTTTACTAGAAAAACCATCTTCAAGACGATTTCATAATTTTTATTTCGCCAGGTAAAAAAAAAAAAATTGAAATGTGGAAAGGAAGTGAAGTTAAGTGTAATAGTTGATTTTATAAGTTGAAATTCAGTTATTGAATCTATGTTGACATGTCTAACGTAGTCTTATGCTTATTTCATACATGGAGATGAATTTTGTTTTTAAAAAAAAACAAAGATAGAGTTACCACCATTAAGGAAATGGAATAATTAATAAAACTGATCTTGTCTGTTGATTTTGGTGTTTTCATAATTTAGTTCAACGTTCACAAATTTTTCAAGATTTTTTCGCGATTTTTGTTCTGTTTTTTACACTTTTTACCCATTTTTATGAAATTTTTAACAAATCTTTTAACGATTTTTTTCATTATTTAAACCAATTTTTGAAATTTTTTTCTACGATTTTTCCATCAATTTTCTGCACTTTTTACTCATTTTAATCAAATTTTAACCCAATTTTCGATGATTTTTAAAGATTTTTTTGCTATTTTTATGATAATTTTAGTTAATTTTTTTATGATTTTCAACGATTTTTTTCATAATTTAAATCAGTTTTTAACATATTTTTACGATTTTTGATCTTTTTTTTACACTTTTTCTCGTATTTTTATTAAATTTTTACGCAATTTTCGTTAATTTTTAACAATTTTTCATATAATTTTAGTAAATTTTTTAACCGATTTTCAATATTTTTTTATTGTTTTTGATTGATTTTCTGCACTTTTTACGCAATTTGTTATGATTTTCATAATTTTTTCATGATTTCTGATAAATTTTCGGCACTTTTTACCCAATTTTTGTAGATTTTCAACGCTTTTTTTCATAATTTCAACGTTTTTCATGTAACATTAATGATTTTTGCATTTAATGTTGAAATGTTGACTTGAATGTCTGCTTGGAAAAATTGAAAAATTAAAAAAAAATTTATTTTTGTTTCAAGATTTTTAATCAATTTTCTCCTTTCATTATTCATTATTATCAAATTTTTACCGAATTTCTGGTGATTTTTAACGATTTTCTTCAAAATTCAGATCAATTTTAACTCAACTTTTGATAATTTTCAACAATTTTTCATAATTTTTAATCAATTTTCTACCTTTTTTACCGTTTCTTATCAAATTTTTAGCTAATTTTTGATGATTTTCAACGATGTTTTTCCGATTCAAGTCAATTTTTACCTATTTTTATCAAGTTTTTATGTATTTTGACTGATTTTCAACATTTTTTGACATTGAACATTAAAAAAAAGGTTTATTTGAAAACTTAAAAAAATTGACGACTTTTACACTTCATGTTAAAATGCTGTTTAAAAATAAAAAAAATTGATGATTTTTGCAACTCTTTTTTAAAATGTTAACACTAATGTTTAATTAAATGAAAAAGAAACAAAAATTAAGTTGAAAAAAAAATTAAAAATTGAAAAATAAAGAAATAGAAAAATTAAAGAATTAAAAAAATTAAAAAGTAACAAAAATTAAATAATTAAAACAATCAAAAATTTAAAAAGCAATGAAGTTTTTGATTTTTTACTTGAAATTTGATGGATGATCAAATAATCTTCATTTTGCTAGGAAATAATAAAGTGAAATATTAAAATGGAGTGAAGAGAAGAGTAAACATTTTTTGATCCAAAGTTTCCGATCAAAAATTCGCAATAAATGCTTATTAAAAATGCTTTCTGCATTTTATGTTAAAATGTGATCTAGAATTTCTCTCTAAAAAAGCAAAATACATAAATTTTTTTATATACTTTTTGTCAATTTTTATCCATTTTTTAAACATTTTTATATGATTTTTGATTGATTTTTCTGGGTTTTTAACCCATTTTTATAGAATTTTTACAAAATTTTTGACGATTTTTAACGATTTTCTTCATAAATTTAGTCGATTATCACCCATTTTTCCTCATTTTATCTTGATTTTGAATCAATTTTGTACATCTTTCATTCCTTCTTACCATATTTTTTCCTGATTTTTGGTGATTTTCAACGATTATTCTCATAATTGTTCAAGTCGATTTTCATTTTTCTTCATCATGTTTCCATGATCTTTGATCAATTTTGTACACTTTTCATCCATTTTCATCAAATTTTTAACCAATTTTCAGCGATTTTCAACTCTTATGCGAATCATTATTTTTTTTTAAAGTTTCATTTTGAACAACTTGTTAAAATTTCCTCTTCAATTTTGAAATTGGTTAAAAACTCAACATAACAAAATTTACTTAGTTTTCGATCTACTATCCATTCGCAAACAACCAATTGTCCCTTCAATTTTCAAGGTGAGCAACTTCTTCATCCATCGAACACCCTGTATATTTTTTTTGTCGCTAATCTAAACTTAATTGACTGGAATATTCGAATTTTCATCAATATCGAGCTAAGTGAAGTTATTTAACTTGGTAGGGTGTGGTGGGCAATAAAAAGAATATTTGTAACGATAAAACAAAATTTTACTGACCTCGTAGAGTGCTTTAACCTGATGAACCCGAATCAGAGGTCAGTTTTATCAGTTGATCATTTCTTTACCCCAAAAATGTATAAAATTACAAAAATAAATATCTCAAAACAGTATTTATCATCAGGCTACATACATGGTACACTTTACAATATTACCTTTCCCGTAACAAATTTCTCTTCTTAAGGGTATCTAAGTAAAATTTCAATAAAATCATCTCCCTATTGAACGAGAGTTACTGCACCCTTCTCCGTACCTACCTTCCCTAGAACCTACCTATCCGACTTATTAGTTATAAATTTCCTATACGCTGCAAAGATGTTTATTAAAGTAAAAATTTCCATATAAATAAGTAAATTTCAATACCAGACGAAGCTGAAAATTATTAAATCACGCAAAAATAACCCCTAATGCGGTTTAAACAAAGTACATGCAGTGTAACGTCGAACTAATGTAAAACATGTACCCTCGATCGAGACAATAATGAGTTTTACCGGTGGCAAACGAACCAACCCACAGCTTTCAAGTAAAAATAGGTACACAACGCTTAATTACCGCGTCGAGTAAGTAAACTCGATTTTCTCTTCGCTTTATATCGGAAAACCCCCACATAAAATGATATATTTTACCATCGATATTATGTGCCGATAGCCTTGTTCCTTGATATGGCTCTGGGCATGGAATTTCAAAGAAATAATTAAGAAATTGATGAGCTTCCTACGGTACCTACATTAAGGGCATATTTGTTCATTTTTTTGGCTTCATTTTCATCAAAAATAACGCAGACCTCCCAGGCCCGAATGGGCTGTGAAGGGATGTAATGAGACAGAAAAGTCGAGACCCCAAAAGAGCACATCTAAGGTACCTACTGAATATACATACCTAATTTCAACTTCCTAGCGCATCTTGCAGGGGAATTATGTGAGGAACAAACTGAAAAAACTCAAAAAATGAACAAAACCCGATCAATAAACCACTTTTTTTGGAGCTGTGAGGGGGTGCATTGGAACTAAAAATGTGGAACTCCAAAAAGGCACATCAAAGGCGTCAACTGAATGTACGTGCCAAATTTCAAGTTCCTAGCTCAATTTGGTCGGGACATAAGGGAGGAACAGCCCTTTTTCAGGATCAAAAAGGGGGAAAACCTCCATATCTCCTTTCGTAATTGACTGAGGAAGTTTATTTTTGGATATGTTATACAACTTTTGATTTTCTATCAATTGGCTTAAAAAGGGGCAATTTTTCCGCTTTTGGTCCCTCAGCACCCCCTTCTCCAAAATGGAGCAAAACCGAATTTTGACCCAAACTCATCCGTACTCATATATATCTAATCTGCTGCAAACCTGAGACGACTGACCGAATTTGAGCGATTTTGGGTGGTATCGAGTGGAGTAAATGATTTTACTCTCATTGTATCTAGGAAAGGGTATTCAGACCTTACGAATTTGAGTATGCAATCGGTTTTGCAATACGGTGCTCATTTGTCGACGTATTGCCCTCTTTTTTTCTGCAGCATTACGACCAGAAAAATTTCATCATCTTAATAATTACACCAGTTACAAAAAAAAAACAGATCACAGATATGAACTCTTCGTGTCTGAATACCTCTTCCTAAACATCTCATTTTTTGAAAACCAAAAAAAAAAAAATGGATATTAGAGTCGCTTTCCACTAATCCATGCTCGCTGATTACGAATCCGGTGTATATTTTTGGCTCCAGAGCTTCGTTCTGGAAACAGGCTACATAGAACACACCCTAATAATACCCACCAAATCTTTTAAACTACTTTGTAGAACACATTTGTAAAGATAAATGATGCAATAGAAATGAAAAATCAACAAATTGATTACATAAATTTACAATTAAACTAGAATATAATAAAAATTTCAATCAATATAATTCTAGCCAAGGTGGATCGGGCATATGTAAACTCTGCTATCTAATACCTACCTACATTACAGTTTCATGTCGATATTTACCTATATTTTTAAACTAAATGCTGACAACATAGCTGCGACTTTACCTCTAATGAAAATGAGTACTTTTTAAGTTATGCTACGTTACACAAAACAGACGGTACTGTCTAATTTTTTAATGTTTCTGGTACTCAACCAATTACCCCTCGAGAAATAATTTATACTTACTTACCAGTAAATTATCAATAAGTCGAAAACTCGAAAGACATTGCTTATTCAAAAGCCAGTAACATCGAATTTCCTTAATGCAAAAGTAAGCTCATGAGTACCTACGTATCATTGACCGCCTTGTTTTTAACCCTTCAAACGACACAAGCTTTTATAGTTAGTACGTATGGATAGTCCCTACATAATGTAATCCTTCGTAAGAACAGTAGGTATGCAATTTTTATAAGTCAAATGTGCACGTTCGTTTGCGTAATCTCGTTCAACATAAAAATAAAATAAAAAAAAACAAGGGTGTTAAAAAAAAGTGTATTTGACAAGATTCTCAACAACCTTAGAACAACTTCTGCCCTATCAGGCTATCGCTATTCAACTATCGTTTGGCTAAAGTAAAACGTACCGAATAAGTCATGTGTATCTTTATAGGTAGACTGTACGTGTGCAATTTTTTATTCGCCAGTGCTCAATACCTTCATAAATATCGTAAAAGGTTTCAATTTTCATTTTAGAAATAAAAAGAAAAAAACAACATTCATTCGACTGCATTTTTTTATTTCGGTTTGTGGACCAGGTTGACGAGAATGGGGTTGAATAAAATTACTCCATTTTCAGATTTTCGGGGTTTGAATTATTTGAAATTAAAACATGATCTCATTTTCAATTTTGTCATTAAAATTTCCAACGTTTTAAAAATTTCAGGGTATTTTTTAATATTCATCATCATCATCAGTAAGTTTCAGTCGCTTACCACTGTATTGCACCCAAAAAAGTGCGCAATCTATCACGATCCCATATCTGTGAAGCAACTCTTACCACAAAACCCATTCGCGCTTTAATGATGTCAAACCACCTGGTCAAAGATTTTCCTCTCCCTCTTTTACCAGAAGCCTTGCTAAAGAGAATATCTTTTTCGAGATTTCCTACTTCTCTCCTAGTCCCATGTCCAAAATACCTTAAAACGCGTTTCTCACATAAAACACTAAGCCTGACTGGCTAATGTATTTCATTGACCATTGAAATATTGGTTCTTTGCACTGTCCAGGGTATCCTCAACATCCTTTGAGAGACCCACATCTCAAAAGCGTTGATTCTTCTTTTATCATCTGCCTTCAATGTCTATGTTCCCGTGGCTTATAGGAAAACTGAGAAAACAAGTGACTGTGTAAGTCTCTTCCTCATCTTTCTGGAGATTTTGTTATTGCATGTGATATTATGCAGACTGGTCATAGCTGATCTGCTCAGAGCGATTCGGTATCATATTTCTGCCGATGAGCCTCCATCTGCTTCGATGATAGAGCCTAAATATAAGAAAGCGTTGACCTTTTATTATTTGCTCAGAGCTGTAAAAACTGGAAGACACTTGGCCCAATCCATCACCATGACTTTCATTTTTGATGCATTAATACGCAGTCCAAGTTGACAAGCTCCACCATTTCCTCTTCATCCGAAGCAATCAAGCTGGTATCATCTGCATATTGCAGATTAGAGATTCTTCTTCCTTCAATGGAAATACCACCGGTCCAATGCACTAGAGCCTAGCGAATTATGTGCTCACCACAGATGTTGAATAACTGCAGAAATGATATGCATCCTTGACGCACTCCCTGTTCCGCTTGAAAAACCTCAGATTATTCACAATCAACTCTCACCACTGTAGAATTGAACTCATATAGGGACTCTACCAAATTTACTATATGAGGCTTCATATTTTTCTACTTTTTTATATAATTATCATTATAGATGCTAAAACACTAAGATGAAAATCAACAAGTACAGTGTGAAGAGATCACTTAAAATTTTTATTCAGAGTTATTCATGACTATAGACACCAAAACACCACAATGGGAATCTCCTGCTCCCAGGGTGAAGGGATTACAGTTTAGAGTTCTGCTTGTTTTTCCCTGTAGAAGCGCTGTTCACTAATTCTGGTTCAACAGTTATTAGTTAGAAGTTATTCTTTCTCTGGATAGAGCACAGAGATCTCATGCGGCAAACATAGAGTTGAATTCTAGAACATATACATCTCTACAACTGAGTTCAAAACTATATCTTCAATCTCTCAAAAGTGGTACTAAAAGATCATCTCCAAAACCAATTTCCAAAGATCATTCCAAGCAGCACATTCGTAAGAGTATCTTTAAAACTATAAAATACTAAAAATCGCATCATGCTAACTATAGAATCGAGTACTAGAACATTTTTATGTGTAGAGCTAATCTCAAAACCATCTTTATCAGTAGAATAAGGCACTAAAAACCACCTCTAGAGTCAAGTTCTAAAGATCATTCTTTATGGGAAGCTCCAAAGACTATCTTTAGAACAGAAGTCTAAAGATCATATCCGAAAACTACCACAGAGTCAAATTTTAGAACATTTCCATCTTTACAGCTAATCTCAAGACCATCTTTATTTCTGAAACAAGACATTAAAAATCACCTCCCGAGTAAAGTTCTATAAATTACTCCTAGCAGAGGAAGTTCTATAAAAACTATCTTTATGGTGAAGTACCAAAGATAGCATCTGGTGACTATATAATCGAGTTTTAGACCATATTCATCCAGTGGCACACCAAAGGGAGTGGTCAACCTGGGCACTGAGGCTACAATAGTCCGCTTCTTAGGTGTAAAAAAAATGGAAGTTTTCTGCATTTACACGAAATTTAATACCTAAATCTTTTTAAAACCCATCACTTTCTGAATGAGACTGCAAAATTTAAAACCCAAACTCAGAGAAATGCATTTTTTATGGCTTAAAAGTACAATTTTTTTTCAAAATTTCCTCCACACTGTGTTCAAGACTTCAAGGTTAGCCTCTCCCTTGGAAAAATTCTCGGTGCACCCGGTGTCTTCATCTCTAGAACCAAGATCTAAAGATCATTCTTTGAGATAAATGGTGGGTATCTAGTAAACAACCTAAAGATAGCATCTGATGAATATATAGTTGAGTTCCTTCAGTTCTAAACCACCTTTATCTCTAGAGCCCAGCTATAAAGACCATTCCTAGTCGTAATCTCTAAAGACTGTCTCCTATCAAAATACTATAGATCGCATCTAATGATTATATAGTCAAGTTCTAGACTATATTTTCATCTCTAGAGCTCAGTTCTGAAGATCATTCCTAATCGTAATCTCTAAAGACTGCCTCGAAGTCAAAATACTAAAGATGGCATTTGGTGACAATATAATTTAGTTCTAGACCAACTTTATCTCTGTAGCCAAGTTCAAAAACTATACTTAGTGGTAACCTCTGAAGACTGTCTTTAGGTAGTTCTAGAATGTCTTCATTTTAGAGCCCAGTTCTAAAAATCATTCCTAACCGTAATCTCAAAAGACTGCCTCAAAGTCAAAATACTAAAGATGGTATTTAGTGACAATATAATTTAGTTCTAGACCAACTTTATCTCTAGAGCCAAGTTCTAAAAACTATACTTAGTGGTAACCTCTGAAGACTGTCTTTAGGTAGTTCTAGAATGTCTTCATTTTTAGAGCCCAGTTCTAAAAATCATTCCTAACCGTAATCTCAAAAGACTGCCTCAAAATCAAAATACTAAAGATGGCATTTGGTGGCAATATAATTTAGTTCTAGACCAACTTTATCTCTAGAGTCAAGTTCTAAAGACAATACCCAACGGTAACCTCTAAAGACTGTCTTTAGGTCAAGCATCTAGTAACTATGTACATAGTTGAGTTCCATATCATCTTTATATCTAGAGCCAAGTTCTAAAGATCATTCCTAGACTATCATCGAGACAAAATTCTAAAAATCACGTGCATACTGCTGAGTTCGGTTTTATAACATTTTTTTATTTCTAGAACCGTGTTTAATCCCATCTGTGCATCATAAGCGAGGTACTAAAGATCATTTCTAAAGGGAGCTCTCAGATCACATTTATCCGTAGAATTTTATTTTTATTTTTTTTCCTAATCAATTCGTTTAAAAATTTTCACTTTCTCAGTAGTCTTTTTCAATACACTGAATTAGTAATCGAAAATTCGTCCAATATTCCCCCTATCAATTCACTGATGAATCAAAGACTACAGATGATGCAGTAGCTTAAGTATTCTTGAGAAATTGACATTCAAAACAGTAACTATTAAGGTTCATCTTTCTTATCATGATTCAAGAATAAGACGAATGAAAAGTTTCCTATAATTCAAAATATACCCTACTGCGTGTAAACTGTGTTAAAAATTCAACAGCTCAATATTCGACAACTAGATAGGTACATATCTAATTAAACATTCAAAAGAAATCAATTACAAATAATACTCTAGAATCTTCGTTTGACCACGCGAATTCTAGACCATTGGTATGTGATATAAGTATTCAGAAATTCTAAAAATATTTTTAATCATACTAACAATGAAAAGATCAACAGGAAAAAAAATGCCAATAGGTAGATGAAGATACGGTCTGTAGCTGAAATGTTGACGGATATTTCATTTAGCTACTGCGCGAATATCACCTTGACCTTGACACTATACAGGAATTAAGTTGCCTTTGCATTGTGGATGGTAGGTAGGAAGATATGGCGTTCCTTAGATGGAATTTTTCCTTTTCTTGAAGTTGAAGCCACTTATTGTATGAAATAGTTGAGAAAGGCATCTGCTATATGCGCCGTCGTTATTTCAACCCTAATCTAAATTCCTTTTCCACAATACTTACAGTAGATAGGTACCTATATTACACGGTAGGTACTAAAGGCACTGAGTAGGCAAGCAGCCAAATACGTTCATCTTTCTCATTCAATACTTCGAAAGCTTTTTAAGAGATGCGTTAGATAGGTAGGTAGGTATATACTTTATATTACGATGCTATGGGAAGGAATTTCAGCATTTCGCGCTCATACGAACGAAACTCGATACTCGGGTAGGTAAACTTATTAAAACCGAGTAGTTGGAAATGATATTAGATTAAAGTCGTCTGTATAAAATGGCGAACTTGCAGGTAGGTATATAAGTATTAAAAAAAAAAGTACACGTCGTACATACGTATCCGAGCCAAATTCGCCTCGTATAAATAATAAGTATAATTTTAAGCATCAGCTAAGATTTTCATATTAAACGAACTGTTTGACGTTGGATCTTGATGCTAAAGTATAAGTGTAGCGTATTTTACAGTGTGTCGTTTTAAATTAAATTCCCCTTTTTAGCGAGAGTAAAAGACGTAAGTAAGTGTATATATATAGTGTACACGAAAGTGCTAGTGGGCGAAATTCAAACTTCGCAAATTGAGCTGTAACTCAAGAGAAGGATTAACTTACAATAAAGCGTATCGTTTAACCGAGAAATATTTTCGCGTGTTTTATAACGTTTGCAAATGGTTTCGAATTCACGAGCACGAAAGTAGCTAGCTAGCTACTTTCATCGTGCTCGCAGCATTCCCGGCCGAGATGGCGTGGCGTGGCAATTTCGTAAATTCAATTTCCAAATGATGTTTCCTATTTATCTTTTCGTTTAATTAATTAAACGTTTCGTAATTAAAAAATTTCTTCTAAAAGGTACCTATCCATTTACAAGCGACTTTTATACTACGACGACGAATTCCTTTATATATATAAATACTTGGGTACCTTTTACGTAGTTAAAGGAAAAGGTGGATACTTCGAAAAAGAAATACCCAATTTTCGTAATTGCCTTCGCGAAGATTGTGTTGAAAAAATTCTAGGTACTTATTAATGTAAATATTCTTTTGAATTTCAGATATTTTGGTCGTTTAAAAATTCAACATGAAGTTTTACGTTTGCCTTGCGCTGGCAACTGTTTGCTGGACTGGTATAAATGCGTGTCAAAGCTACCACGACGAGGCATGCCTTGATATAAAACCAATCGAAGGAAGGCACTTCCTTAATCAGTGGATCGTCGAAATTCACGGAGATGAAGAAACTGCTAGAATCGTCGCCAAAGAAACTGGGTTCGAATTCATGGAACCGGTAGGTTTGATGTTTCTAAAAATAAATTAAAATTTACTCAAATTAATTTTTTTTTTTTTAAATTGGAAAAAATTTCAAATAAATATTCTACACGCTTGAAAGTGAAAACTTTTTGCATCCTAAACAAGATTTCGATGCGCAGAATTTAACTATCTATTTTTTTCACCAGGCTTCGGATCGTAAAAACCATTACTTTTTTACCCATTCGGAAGTTCCACGCAGGCATAAAATGCAACACGACGAATCTTTCTCAATTCTCAATTCTCACGATAAAGTGAGTGATAAAAATATCCATTTTAACTTGATGCAATTTTGCTTCGGCTCACGATGAATGTAATTTCTTCCATCAGATTGTAAGAGTAGGACAACAATACGTTTGGCGACCAAGCTTGAATCAGCTAGAAGATTACAAAGATTTTGTCGGATTGGAGCACCCGATTAACGTAGTAGTATCAACTTTCGACCCGCAAGAACGAATCGCCTATTATCAACAGCTAATGAACAGAAACATACAACCTTCGTACGAAGATGAAGTGAAAGAACGTGTCAATGAAACAGAAGACCGTGCTCTTAATAATAACGCAGAAGTTCCAAAATTACCGCCGTTGGATCAAGTCCTCAATATCGACGTATGTACCATGTAATTTTCTTTCACTCGCTAGAACGACGTAACTCAGCGATTGGTTTTTTTTGTTTAAAGGGAATGTACGCTGCGAAAGAAGAAATGAAGGCGAAAGTTGGACAGAACTTGAGCGGATAAATCCGGATATATTCTTCATCGTAGATTAGAATCTTTAAACTAGAACCATTGTATTATAATATCATTTAAATAAACGTTACGGTCAGCAATTTACTCGAGCTTTTTTTTTCCATTCTAAAAATAAAAATAAATGAAAACCACTTCGAAATTATACACATTTTAATTCGAATGCAAAATTGCAAATCAGCCCAATTATAAAATCGTAAAAGAATAAAAAAACGCATTTATACTTATACATCATACGAAACTAAATAGGTAATTCATTCGAAGCCAAACGAAGTTGATATGCTTATTAAATAAGAAAAGATATCGAACAATTACATATTATGTACAATAACATTAATATGTTCGTATAGTTAGCATTCTCTTTTCCATGAGATCTCAACAACCTTTCCATAAAAATATGAAAATTTGGCGAAACATGACTAGTACTAAGGAAAATATTGTAGGACAATATCACACAGATGAATTATACGGTATACCTTCAGCTTCCAAAGTAGCCAAATCAGAATCTGATAAATTATCGCCTTTTAAAATGGACAAAATTCCTCTGCAAGAGTACAATTAAATTAAACACAGATCTATTCAAAATACAAACGAAATTTTCATTTTTTACTTACAAGTACATATCAACGAAGAAATTCATAAGGAACCATCCTATAACAAATAAACACTGTTGGATATTCTTTCGAACCTGTCCCCGGTTATGAATTTCGGTAGGATCGAAAACTCCTAGATTACCCCGAGGTACCGAGAATTTTCTAGCAAAACATGGTATTATATTATTACAACACCCACCTCACATACTAATTTTACACATATACCGAAGAACTTACTGGTGAATTAAAAACGTCGTAAATAATGCATTACTACCAACCAGATACCAGTTGCCAGCGAATATGTACAAAAATAGTAAAACGAAGGATCCAATAATCCGTGGTATAATCCACTGCGAAATAAAATTTGCATTAGTTATGTTGCATTATCGATACTTGTGCATTAGGCTTCGGATACTTACAACATTTAACTTATCACAACATTCAGTCGCATTTAAATAATCACATTCTAAATCTGAAAGTGTAATTATCTGATCAAATGAATTAAGGAAATCGAAATCTTCTTTTACATTAGTTACACAATACAAATACGAATAAGCAATAAATATTTCAAAAGGATACGAAATAAATAGAAAGAAATAATAATGCTCCAGTAACTATCAAACACAGTATATAAGTCAGAGTTTCCATTTTGATTTAAACAGCTCAAGCTTCAATTAATGATACATCACACGGAGCAGGAACTAAGTTGACGATTGAATTGGAAACTTGAATCTACTTTGGAATAATTTCAATAAATTTGACCGGTTGAAAATAGAAAAGATATTAAAACTGAAATAAAATCACCATAAAAATTATTATTTTGATAACTCACGAAAATAATGATAATCAAATTGAAGATCAATTTGTGACAAAAAATAATGCTAGCGAAGACTTATAATTTTTATTATTCGAGTTAAATATTCATATTTTTTATTTTAAAAATTGCAAAATTATAATAAAAATTACGTTAGAAAAAAAATTTACAAAAAAAATCATTTCGATTTGAAAAAATCAAAATTTTTTTTTTTTTTATCAACAAAAACCGAATTTAATGTTTTATTTTTAACAACACTGCAAATCAGATGTTTTCAAATTTAAAAAATATAATTTGGCCGATTTGGCTGCACTGTTTTATTTAACGGTAACGGTTTTTTCATTCGTGTATCGTAAATCGTATTTTTAAATCTAAACGGATAAATTCGTTTAAAATCGTTGTTTCAAATATCACTGAAATAATTATTATTTTTAATTAATTATTAGATAAATTACGTTTGTTGTTTAATTTTAGTGTACTTTATGTGTTAAGATGTCCTTTTCCAAAGCAAAGCTTCATCGATTCAACGAAGAAAAACGTAAGTGTTGAACGAATGATCAGACCAGTATTAATTTCATAGTCTCACAATAAAACTACATTTGAAAAGATTTCGAATTGAGATTGTTTTTGTTTTGAATTATATTTTAGCGTGTGCTCCACCTCCTGGAACTTATAATCCACTTCCGATAGATAAATCGGTAGGTCCGAAAATCAATAAATGTGAAAGATTTGGCGATGGTAAAACTATATTTTCAATGTCTTCTTGCGAATCATTAAATGAAGTTGACGGCTGTAAAACACCATTCCCGCAATTTAAAACTGTAAGTATTTATTTGAAGTACATTTCCTTATGTTTGCGAATTGTTATGTTGACATTGAATGTATGTTATAGCCTAAAATTCCGGCGAGTTCTGGAAAATTTGAAATGAAGAGGAATTCGAATTTCTCTCAAAGGAAAGCGTCTAGGTCAGTATGAATTATTCAGTTGATAAAAGTTTAATTTCTAACCTTTTATTATTTTACAATCTGCCTCTTAACATAATTTGAAATACTAAAAAATTATATTTTTTTCACAGTACCGAATACATTTGTAAGAAGTACGAACCTTCGAGCTACGAAATAAATTCTCTGAAATGTAGTTTAAACGATCTTCAAGAGGAACTCGCCTTAGAACGTAACAAAACAAATAACTTGCTGAACGAAATTCAAAAGCTAAAAGAATCTTACGAACATTCAGATCAATATACTGAATGTTTAATCAGCGTCCTGAGTGAAAAAACCAACTTGATCGCAGTTCTCGAAGAAAAATGCTCCGCTTTGGAAACCATCACAGCTGACAGTTTCGATTCGTATCACAAACACGTCACAAGTGTTTATTCGGTTTTTGAAACTTACTTTAAAAGTTGGGAAAAATCGGAATCTGATTACGGTGAAATTTTCCAAAAATACGAAACCCTTGTTTCTAATTACGAAACGTATTTTCAAGAAATTACTTCATTTATGAGCGAATTATTGCGCAAAAATAACGAAATCAGCTATGCTCAAGAGCTTTCATCTAAATCACCTTTGGAACTAGTTGTAATGCTTGAAGCGTCTGAAAAAGAACGTAAAAAATACGAATTAGTGATTAACGAAATGCAAAAAGTAATCAGCGTCTTGAGTAATCGTGTATTAGAAAGTGATAATGAGGTAGAAAACCTCAACACGACAATAACCTCTTTAAACGAACAGAGTAAAAAAAATTCTGATTTAATTCACGAAAAAGACGAAGAAATTTCAACGTTACGTGCGCTCGTCAACGAAATAGCAATGAATTTCTTGAACGAGGAAAAAACCAGTGAAAAAGATTTACTCAGTTTGATTGATATTTTAAAAGAAAAAGCTTCAGTAGAAAAGAAAACTTATGAAAAGCAACTGATGGAAAGAAATGCTTTAATATCTCGTCTCCGATTAGAGAAATCTCACAAAGAGTTGGAGCTGCAAGAATCTCTCGATTTGATCGAAACTTTAAAATGTAAAGAACAAAACACAGAGCGAGTTTTAGACCAAGTTCGTAACGAATGTTCCGAAGTAAAGAATATGCTACAACAATGTCAACAAGAGTTACACAGTCAAAAAATATTTTACGATGAGAATTACCTAAGTGATATTTCAGACGAATTAAATCTCACATTCACCAAAGAATCATCTCAAACCATCGAATTCAGCTCAGAGCATATGTTCGTTAAACAACTATTCGATTTGACTGCTCAACAAGTGAATAATTCTCAAGAAAAACCCTCTCTGTATGAAATCTTACAAACAGATTTTGAAAATAACCTTATTGAAATCGAACATCTAAAACCCGAATGGGAGAAATTACCCGCAAATAAAATTGAATGGCTCCAGTCTATGTTGAACTTGGTACAGAACACTTTGTACAAATTTAGCGTCGAAAATATCGCTTTGAAAAATCAAAACAACAGATTACGCGACGATTTCGTTGAAAAATGCGACGAATGCGGCGAGCTCACTAAACTTTTACAAGTCTCCGAAAAACGAGCTGAAAACTTTGAAAAACGTGCCGAAGAAGCTGAAATTGCTGAAAAAGATTTGAAACGTGAATTGGAAACTCAGAAAGTAGAAATCGAAGCTCTAACGGGTGAAAAGGTCACCTTAGAGGAGAAACTAACGGAACAACTATTTGAAAATAAAAGCAATGAAGTCATGATCGAAACACTAACCGATGACTTGGCCAAACTACGCGAGCAGCTTAACATCCAAACGGATAATTCGGATAAAACAAAATTAGAAAGTTCCTTAAAAGAGTAAGTATTTGCATATCTTGCATAAACATTCCTATAATCTCAGCATTAATTTTAATTTTCTCATAAATTTTTTTAGTGCTCAAACCAAACTTCGAATTGCTGAAAAAGAGAATTTCAAGTTGAACAAATTAATTGGACCTTTCCGTCAAACGCTAGAAAAATACGAAGCTGAGACCAAAGCCATGTCGTCTAAATCTGAGAGCGATGTTGTTAAGAAATTCTCAAAATTACTCGACATACAGAATACCAAACAACAAATGAAACAAATTACCAAGCTTCGAAGCGATATTGTTCAGCTTAAAAAGGTACTTTATTATTTTTTCTTTATAGTTGTTTTTATTTAGCTAATCTTGAGCGTATTTTTTGCAGAAAAATGATGAACTTCAAACCGAAATTAATAAATATAAAAAAGTAACGTCGAAATCCGGTAAAGAGAATAGAATCATGCCTAAAAACGACCTTACAGAAAAAGTAGTTCGTGCTGAAATACCGGTGAACTCCACCTACGTTATTACATCGCCCAAAGTTAACCGAATTTAAATCGTGTCTGAGTTTTTTTTTTTTATTACTATTATAATTTGTTTTAAATTTTAGGTTATTAAAATAGAAAATTATTTATTTTTATATCTACTTACATTTTATGCTCTTTTATTCTGTGTAACCTTTGGTTTTTCTTTAATTTGTTTTACTGTTTCTTTTTCTATTCACTTTCGTGTTTTATCTATTTTAATTTATTTTTATAAAAATAGTTGTTGATAAAATCATCGAGTTAATTTAAGATATTAAATTCAATTTGTATCGTAAAATATTTTTACAAAAATATAGTTTTCAGAAAATTCCTGTATGCTGTAACAAGTTAATGTGGTTTTGGCTTGAGTATTTACAGATTGTAAAGGTAGCTGATTTCAGTTTCGTGCACTTAGGAAATTCCGAGATTTAAGATGTTTGGTTGACAATCCGGACACATCTTAAAATATTTACGAGTAAGGACCTGTTGAAAATATTTAGTCATCATAATTATTGAAATCTGCCGTAATTTTTATTTTGTCAAATTTAGCTACATTCAGGATCGGACGAAAAAGGACAGCTTAACTTTCTACGACAACTCTATTCATTCAGTACGAAGATTGAAAATACGTCTGTGATTTGATAGACATGCCAGGCAAATGATTCAACAAATTGCCATCAAGAGGAAAGAGTAAGCGTTGATCTTGAAAATTGCCCTTATTAATTTTTTTGCGATTTTATTTTTTTGATAGTTCAATTCAACATACCAAAATGATGGAAAATTTACAATTTAATCGACCTCATTCCATATTAAAGATGAATCGCTTTTCGTAGAATGAAATGTGAATAAGGTTTTAATTAGGCTTTCAATCGCTAAATGATTAATTATTTGAAATTGAATAAAGCAAAGAATTCGATAAAAATCGAGATCGTAATGTAGAATTCAATTATGAGCTTGTAATGCTTGAAAAAATTTTACATTTAATTTGCATAAAAACTAGTACTGTTGGTCGGTGATGTCTTCGGCATTTAACATGACATTGGTGAGTTATGAACTAAACCTATCCAATTACTTGTCAACTTTTGTCGTTTATAAAAGATCTCCCGATGTATACTTTTAAACAGTGCATGGAATTTTTTCAACCTGACTCAGTAATTCCAAATGCTAGAGATACAAACTTTGATCGAATTAAAATCATACTAACAGAAATTTCTAGAACATCTAAAACTGATTTTTTTCGTACTTCAATAATTCCAAAGAATGGAGTTTAACATCTACAAAGAGATTGTATCCATTTTATGGATTCACGATGGATGAAATGAAGGGAGTTGGTGACATTGAGAGGATTGGAAAATCAACGACAAAAGGCTATAGATACGCATGATGGATACTGAGATTGCACATGCCTAAAAAACGCAATTTCTGTTTTTGAAATCGAAAATTTACCGAAGCAAATAAATGGCGAATCAACGCATATTCTTCATGACGATACGATCTACACTTTGCAATGAAGCAGGCTGAAGATCAAGTTTTAATATTACCAAAGCACATCAATCTAGAGAATTTTTTGATGCATTGTAAAATCTTAGTACTAGAGAAAATGTATTCAGTTAATTCATCCATCTGTGGGATACAAACGCAGTTCATATGCATATCCGAAGAGCAAGAATGAATTTACAAATGGAAGAAATGCAGAAAGATGAGTGAGTAAACTGTAAAAATACCATTGACGATTCAAGAAATTTTTTGAAAATAATTAATGTTAAATTCTTGAAAATGTACCAAGGGGATGGAAGAACGAGTGAATTTTGGTTCTTGTTTCTCGAATCAACATTTTTTGTTCTTGATTTTGTTTTCATTTAGGCTTTGTAAAATTTATTCTCATTTTGTTCTTGTTCTTCAAAGTTCTTGAAATCTTGTTCTCCTTTTCTGTTTTTGTTCGGTTCCCTGTTCTCGTTCTTGTTGACTTTTGCTCTTCAACTCAAATCCCAAATTTTTGAAAATTTGACTATAAGTGTAAAAGTAAAAGTCGTCAAAATGAAAAGAATAAAAACGAAAGTAAGGCCTTGGAAAAAATCACTAGAATACGCTTAAATTACAATAAATGAAGGAAATATCTACTGAAATTCAAAAAATTGAAAAAAGAACGGAAAATAATTGTTCTTGTTCTTTCAAACGAATTTTCACTTATTCCTAAAAAATAGTAAATTTTGCTTTCATACGCAACTTTATTGCTCTTTTTTTCGTTCTTGTTTTCTGAAATCACATGTTCTTCACGTTTTTAGTTCTCAGTTCTTCGTTGTTCTTTCAACTTTCATCCGTGAAATGACGAAACTATAATATAATACGATTACTTACCTACATCTTTTCAAAGTTCTTGAAATTTGAAACAAATGACCTTCGATTACTTTCAATTTTTATCAGTGATATTATTACTCAATTATCTCATTTTTTTATTGGATATTCGAATGTAAAATTTCACTATGAAGTAAATTTTTCAAAAGAAGAAAAAATAATGTAAAATGAAAAGAATGAAAATTACAATTCGAAAAATTATGAATTTAAATTTAAGCTGAATGCTGAAAGACTATTTTTATATCATTAGCTGTATAGATGCAGGTCAGAATAAGCAGAAATAAAAAAAAGCACAATTATCAAAATTTTATTTAATTTCTGCGGTAAATCTTTGGTAAATGGTAAATTACGGGTAATTAATACTGTTGAAAACGCACAAGTCTATGATCCAAAAAAAAAATTTCATTAACAAAATTTATAAATTTTTAGTGTTAAAAATTTTTGGTAAATAATTAAATTAAGTATTGATGTTAATTTCTCATGAATTACCTTTCAATTCCCGTTATTTCCAACTGCCAACTGCTTCAATCACTAGTTAATAGAACAAAACTAATAAACAGTGCAGTAAATATGTCTTAAACGTAAGTACATTAGGTTGATTTTGCGCACCTACATTCTGTTCAATTCAAACACTATTCACATTGCAGATGAGCACGGCGGAGCTAAAATCATCCGATGAAATACTGCAAGAGCTCTTCGGCATGTGTTCGAAAAAATCTACGGCTGCAGTTGATTCTTCGAACGAATCTAGTCAAAGTAAAAGTGACATCGACGACGACACTTCTACGAAAAAACACAAGAAAAAAAAGAAGAAGCATAAAAAGCTCAAGAAACGTGGCCGAAGTTCATCGGATGAAAGCGACTCTAAGGAGCATAAATCACGCAAACGAAAGAAAAAGAAATCTCACAAAGATGATGGGAAAATTAAAAAAATAAAGGTTGAAATTAAAACCGAACCGGGTGCACCTGTGCTACCTTTCGACGATCTCCAAGATATCGAAAAGAATGACCGTTTAATGGATGTGGCGACCGGAAAAAAATTAACTATAGACGACGTATTCAATTCGTTGGGCATTTCACCTAAGGTAAGGTATCACGTTCTTAACGAATAACGTTTTACAAAACTCTTATCATCTTCTAATCTTCTATCGTTATGTGTGTGTTTGTGTAGCCGAAAATCAAGATTGAAAAAGGCATTACACCGGTTGAAACAAAAAAAGAGATTAACTGTGATGAAAAACCAACTTCTGTATTTGAAGGGCCCGTTCCACCAGCTCCTGCAATTAATTCGCCGAATAAAGTACAGTTGAAAGTTGAAAAAGAACCAGATACAAATCAGAATAATTCAAATAAGTCCAGCTTGAAAGATGTATTTGAAACCGATCCGAGTATATTAGGTATTGCATATTACGAACTGTCGATTTATTTTAGTAATTTGATACGTTATTAATCCTTAATTCGAATTCGTTAACTAGCCGATAAAAATAAAGCTAAAACGAAGAAGATAAATATTGAAGATCTCAAGAATAGTTGTGTTTACGAAGCGACCATTAAAGAAGTCGAGGAACGAGAACGGAAAAAGGCTGAAAAATACGAAGAAGGAGAACTTAGTTCATCTTCAAGTTCGTCTAAAGATGATCTTAGCGACAATAATACCTCTCATCCAGGTAAATTATCTATGAAATAAAACCGTTCATATTTGATATACATATTACATTTCATCTTCATTCGTATGCTCATCTTTTCAGAGAACAATTCGAATACATTAAAAAAAGAAAAACATCGTCACAAACACAAACACAGGTAAGAATTCTGCACTGACAAACTGTTTCATCAGTTTTCCTCGAATTAACCATTTTCTGTTTCAGATCAAAAAGTAAAAGCCACGAACGTTCGAAAAGCAAACATCGTTCGAGAAGTCACCAAAGAAAACACAGCCACGAGAAAACTTCATCTCACAAAGTACACAAAAGTCATAGAACTAGCGTTAGTCCGCCGCGTTACAACCGATCGAGTAAATCGTACTACGATCATTATCATCATCATTCGACTCATCATCGATCCTATCATCACCATTATTCACGAGCTTCTAGCGTAGAAAGTCGAGGTAGTCCGAGATCTCGCAAATCAAGAGATGAAAAAAGAGGAAAATCTAATAACCGATCTCATTCCCGGACTCGTAGTAAAGTAACTTCCAAAGAGAGACCATCCAGATCCAAGTAAATATCTCGCGAATGTAATCGCTGTTCTGTAAATACGTAATTATTTATTCGTACGTGTGTGGATTATTTCAGATCGAGTGAAAAAATCGATAAACAAAAATTATTAGAAATAGCGCGTAAAAATGCTATTAATCTATTGAAACAAGGTGCACTTCCTGCTTCTGTAGTCGTGAATACCAAGGATAAAATAGCTTCTATCAAGGCCGGAGGCAAAACCGTTGATGAATTGACTGGTATTTAATGAAATTACGTTTATAGTCGTGTCAGCAAAACATAAATTACATTTACATCTATTTATAACGTAATTTTTACTTTTCTCTAGATTTCTGTAAACAATTATCTAAAAAAGATGCCGAAGGTCAGGAATCCTTGAGCTCTGGAAGTGACTTAGATGAAGAAAGAGAAAAAGCTTTTCATCATCCGTTTCAACTGAAAGAAAGGCCTTCCAGTATTGTAATGAATATTAGGGTACGATATTTTTGCAACGTATTGAATATTTTTTGAACCAAAGTTTAGCATCGATGAATTTTTTCTAAATTCCAGAACGCTGTTCCATTGCCGACGAAAACAGCTCAAGAAAAAACCCTCGAGCTTTCGAAGCAACTCAGCCTCCAATATCCAGTGTCCAGCGGTCAACAACATCGCACCACAGGTTCGTATTCGCATATTATTGCGATTTTACAATTCCGAACTCCTTGAGACTAATTTCTAATTCATTTTTAGAAAGCGAATGGGTACCCGTAGAGAAAACTCCGGATCCGCCTCCTATCCCAGTATCAGCTCCACCTCCAGCTCCACTTCCTCCGGCTCCTATTGCGATACCTGGTTCGCAGCCATACCACCCTCTTGAGCATTCACTTGTAGCATATCCTGCCGTAAATTACAATGGATACACGAATCAGATACCATTACCGCAGAAAGTAAGCATACAAGATGGATTTTCATTCTCGTTAAATCGTAAACAGTTTTTCATCAACTTTGGTTGTGTTCTTCCGTAGCCAAATGTTGATATCGGCAGTATCGTAGCTGAACGTTTGGAAGCTATCAGAAGATTAACCGAAAATCCCCAAGATCCGATTGGAAATGATTTGATTCAAGTGGCTGATACTAAAGTTCGTATATTGGAAGTAACGTAGCGTTATCGAGCAGTTCACGACGGAACCCAAGTAAACAAATATCCGTTTTGCATTTCAGATGAAAGTTTGGGCTGAATCAAAAGTGCAACCTGGATTATTCACCGGAAGCACCGGAGTAAGAACACTGAGCGCTGCTGAGTTAAGTTCCGGAGTTAAAGCTTGGCCGAAAAAGGTAAACTAAGCGTTTTATAACGCGCAGCGTATCCTTAGCCTCGATTGAGTCGGCTAAATTGTTTAAAAATATCGCTGGATTACTCATGGTTCACTAATTCCTTAATGTGGTGATATCCCGAGATATTGAGGATTAATGAAATATTTTTTTTTAGTCTTTGGTATTCGTTCTTTTTTTATTTTCTTTAAGTGGACTCTTGATAGGTACAATACTCGAAGGTACGATATTCAAAATTTGATAGTTGGCAAAGGATCGACCCTTCTAGCTCGTTCCTTTTCCATCCGTCACAATAATTATCATTTTTGTAATAACTTGTTTTATCTGTAACATATTTTCAGATACTATTCCATTTTAAAATTATTCCGACCCGTAATACAGGTTGATTTAGAACGTAGATTTAGCTTCTTAGATGGGACAGAAAATGCGGACAATGTGTGTTACATCTTATTGCGGCGATACATTAATTACAAGGATGTGTAAAAAATTAAAAATGATCCAAATTTTCGAATTTCTTATTTCTTGATTAACTTAATCCATACGTGATACAATTTGCCTTCAGCTTTTTTCCTCGGGAACTAAATCGAATTCCAAATCATCCTGTAACCTCTAGCATAGCCCATGCTGGAAAACAAAGCTACCCTGTTTGCAATATACATCGAACAGGATAGCAATCACAGTACCTGAGAATATGTTACAGGTAATTAAAGATTCGCAAGCACCGGTGTTGTTGTTTAATTCGTTTGTAAGCACGATTCGGAATTACTATACTCCTTGGATATACGCCCTGTAAAGGTGGTAAGTATAAATGCAACGTCTCCTATAGAGAACAAATGAGAGAGTTTAATGAAAGCAGGATCGTAGATGCCTCTAAACAAGTCAAACTATTTTAATATATTTGCAATTTAACGTACATGCCATTTTTATTTTCAGTTTTATTTTCACCCTTACACCGTCTAATTAATTTAATTATTAATTTTAGAACCAATTTATCGTTGCCAAACCGGTCGTTAGTGATAAAGGCGAAGCACTGATGAAAAAGATGGGCTGGCAGCCCGGCGAAGGTTTAGGTAAATACAAACAAGGACCCCCCGAACCTTGTGAAATTGCTATGAAGACTGATAGAAAAGGTTTGCATTGTTGTAGAAAGTGATTTAAATATTATCTTTGGTTCATGCTAATTATCGATTGATTATTTTGAAGGTTTAGCCGAGCAGACTATCAGCTTCCAGCAAACAAATCTGGCTAAAAAGGCGTTCGAATTGAGTCAAAGTAAGTGCATGTTGATCGTCAAAGATGGCTTATTTTTCGCCATGATCTAAAATGTTTGCCAGTTTGATTATGTTTTGAGATTACAGAACAGAATGAACTACTAAATTCAGTATTGTGTAATTTTGTAATTGTTCTGCTTTCAGATAAGCACCCAGTTTCATTATTAAACGAATATTGCAGCCGGAAAAAAATTGGTACCCCGCAATATGATTGCGAAGAAAAAGAAGGGACAGGAAAAAGAAAACTATTCCTCTTTTCGGTACTTACTTTTACATATTTTCGCAATCTTCCAAAAAGGCTGTAGTCTTACAACTTCATTCTTTTTCCTGTTTCATAACATGATTCTATTTTAATGAAAACTTTTCTGTGTTAATTTTTAGGTTACTGTGAAAGGCATGAAGTATACACCTCACGTGCCATGTTGTAACAAGAAACAAAGTAAAATCGAAGCAGCTACATTATGTTTGCAAAATTTAGGTTTATTAGCAACGGTTACCGGTTGATAACTGAGTGAAGTTTTCAATTATACTAATTTTACTGCAGTATACGTTTTTAATTAATTTTTTTTTAATTCATTTTATCCTCTGTGGTGGTTTAATGTATTATGATGTTTCAATAAATGTTTCCCAGATTAATGCGATTCCGATGTAAATATTATTTCAAAAGTAATGACAGATGAAGTAGCTGGTTAGCTACTTTTGATTGAAGTTGTATTGTTGAAGTATAATTTTGAAGATGACTGAAGTTGAAACTGATGTTCAGTTCTGATCGTCTGAATATCTAGATTAGTTTACTACTTGAGTAGTGGTTCCAGTTAACAATCATTGAACCACAAGCTTCTATTCGAATATATGATATGTCAGTGAGTTCGCGAGCGTTTTATTTATTTGCCTAACGAATAATAATGTGGTTAGATTAAGTTGAAGAATTTTCGTCAATGTAGTGTTACTGATAAATGATAATCCTTACAAAATAACATTCTTGATATGATAATAAGATCAACATTTCCTTGAATACGCTATGTATTAGCTTATTCATTGAGTTAAAGTTGAAAAAGTGTGCAATACTTTTAATATTGTAGAGATCTACTAAAGCTTTGAATTCCTCATGTTCATAAGTATCAATATCTCATACAGTCTCATGACTTGTATCAATGTTATTGCGAGTAAGTGAATTATTTTTAACTTTTAATGGAAAATATTCCAATTATGTTTACTGACGTTGTTTTCAGTTACATTCGGTACATTTTACTGGCAAACTTTCACGAATAGCCATGAATACAAGAGTCCTAAAATTGGTAATTTTTGTTATTTATTTGATATTTTGTAGAGAAAATGAAAACGAACACTCGAACAGCTGATAATTTTTACGGTGAACGAATTGTTCATTCAAGTTGAACAAACTTGAATTCGTGGATACCATGAATAGAACCGATCTTCCCATTCTTCGCAAATTATTTCACACACGTGAAAGCACGTTAAATTTTGATAAGTGAAAAGTGATTATGCATGGAAGTAATCTTATCATCGTAATAAAATATGAGTTGACTTCTGAAATTACTCGAATGAATTATTATTTTGTTGTTTGAGTTATAACTATTATTCGAAGCAATTAATAAATGAAGCTGCGCTTCATTTTACTTCGTATTGATTCCTTAATAGCGCTGATATCACTATGGGTGAGTAAACTATTTAGTCGTTTTAAATTGAAGATAATTTTTAATTCACTTGTTTCGTAATATTATTTTCATATTGCATGGCAGTCCACTGGCAAATATTTACCGAAAACCACGAGTACAAGAGTTCTGAAATAGGTAACCTCTGTCACATATACATTCAAAAGAATCGTATCTGTAAACGGTGTTTCTATATCATGTATAAATGCACAATTCAGGTACTGAAGCTGATAAATCATGGCATGAAGACTTCTACTTCGTACAAGGAGCTGATCCCCAGTTCGGCATGATGGGTACTCCCTGGAATAATGCAACTTTTGATCCAAAAACTGTGAATTGGGACGAAGAAATCAGGCTAGCGAAAATATCCGTTGAAAAGGTTAACCAACTTAATCCTAAACCAAAATTTTTTGTCATATGTGGTGATTTAACACATCAGATGCCAGGTTAGTTTGAAGTTACGTCAATGCCTTTCAACTGTATTACATCGAATTGCTGATTTTATCCAACCAAGTGCGTATTTAATTCTAGGTGATGATTCCGAACTAGCAGAATTAAAACAAAACCAAATCGATGATTTTAAAAGAGTTTTTAGTCAAGTTGATCCGTCCATTCCGTTAATTTGTGTTTGTGGTAATCACGACGTTGGTGATGCTCCTACGCCGAAATCTATTCATAAGTAAGAATCGAATTTTATGATGTTGAATTTGAATTTGTTCCTCGTAGTAAAGTGTTGCTTTATTCAGGTATCGAACATCTTTCGGCGACGATTATTATTCGTTTTTGTGCGCAGGAGTTTTATTTATCGTATTAAACACGCAATATTATAAAGACCGAAGTTATGTTCAAGAGTTGGCAGAAGAGCAAGACAGATGGCTGGACGAGCAGCTTAATAACGCTAAAGGATATCCGATAGTTTGTTTTTCGCATATTCCGTGGTTTGTTAACGATGTTAATGAAGCACATGGCACGTTTAATATTCCTACTGAATGGAGAATCAAAATGTTGGATAAATTATATGATGCTGGTGAGTTGATACAATGCATTTCGCAATATGAAACGAAGACATGAAGAATAATTAGAATCGTTTGAATAACTATTTGCGCAGGTGTTCGATATATGTTTTGTGGTCATTACCATCGTAATGGTGGTTCGTTTTACAAAAATGATTTCGAAATTATTATTAATTCTGCTATTGGTATGCAACTTGGAGATGATAAATCTGGTATCAGACTAGTTAAAGTAGCCAAGGATAAAATCACCCATAAATATTACGATTTCGAATCGTTTCCGAAAGATTTGAATTCAGATTTGTAGTATTAAGATATGAATTAATGTGACCCCATGTTTACAGAGTTGGCACGTAAAAAGTAAAATGCATTTAACCTGTTCATTTATGATGTAGAAATCGTAGAATAGCTTTAAATTTATTTGTGATAAAAAATATACTTTAATGTAATTGTTTTAAGTATTATATAAGAGTCAAGACTGAAAAGAGAAATGAAAAACTTGAAATTGACAAATGAAACACGTAACTTTGTGAAGTAGTTAAACTTCATTGAAAATAAATTCTCGTTTTGTTTTTCAGTGTTTAAATTCGCGTTTATTTTACTTATTCTACGCGAATTTTCCGTTATTCTATATTTTTAACCCATTCTACACGTTACCTGTGAAATGTATGTTATACATAGGTCAAACCTGCATATTTTCTTTGTTACCATATTGAACTGTAATGTATCAGTTTTTTCCACATTTTGTTCTATTATTGGTTTAGATATTTGCGTAAGATAATGTGTTAGTATCTAGAATGATCTCCAGAAATGTTTCGTGATCCCACAGAAAATATTCGATCACTTTATCTTTCGTGCATTAGTGAATTCCCACAAAACGATTAAAAATCTTTAATCGACTTTAAAACTGAACCGTAGATAAATGATTATTGTTCGTTATTCGGAAGTGTGTACATTATATGGACATTTGTTATTTATCAAGTATTATATTTCAGTGAATTCGCGAGCATTTAATTTTTGTACATGACATGTTTTACTCATGACTTGTACTAATGTTATTACTAGTAAATAAATTATTTTCAGCGTTGAATAGGAAATATTCCAATTATTTTCAATGACATTGTTTTCAGCTACATTCCACTGGCAAACTTTTATCAATGGTCGTGAATACAAGAGTCCTAAAATAGGTAATTTTTGTATTACATTTAATATTTGATGCATGGTACTGGACGGATTACTATACAGGAACGCCAGTACTGAACTGAATTCATTATTTAGGTACCGAAGCTGATAAATTGTGGTGTGAAGACTTCTACTTCGTACTAGAAACTGATACACAATTCGGCATGATGAATACTCCTAAGAACGGAAAATTCAACCCAGAATCTGTAAATTGGAACGATGAAACTAAACTAGTTCAATTATCTGTTGAAAAAGTCAATCAGCTGAATCCTAAACCGAGATTTTTCATAATATGTGGTGATGTGATTCATCAAGCGCCTAGTTAATTTAAAACTATATTATTTTCTTGCAACAGGTTATATCGATTGGTTAATTCCATCTAAAATTATGTAAGTAAATTTACTGCTAGGAAGTGATCCTGATTTACAAGAATTGAGACAAAAACAAATCGACGATTTTAAAAAGTTCATAGTCAGTTGAATCTATCTATCCCGTTAATGTGGGTTTGTGGTAATCGTGACGTTGGTAGTACTCCTACGATTGAATCTATTCAAAAAAGTAAATGACCAAATTTTACCATTAAATTATGAAAATATCTATCGAATTTTAATCTGCCATAAACCAGTAATATATCATTTTGTGTAGTTTTCGATCGGATTTCGGCGACAATTACTATTCGTTTTGGTGCGGATGAGTTTTATTTATTGTGTTAAATTCGCAATATTATACAAATCGAAGTTTTGTTCTAGAGTTTGCTGAAGGTTGAGGATAGATGGTTGGACGAACAGCTAAAGGACATCCGATAGTTTGTTTTTCGCATATTTTTTGGTTTATTTAAGATTCCAATGAAGAAGATAATGTGCATAATATTCATATGAAATGGAGAATTAAAATACTGGATAAATTGTGTAATGCTAGTAAATTTTAGAAATTAAATTTATTATTACAGAGATATTTATGGAATTATTCTATAATCTTAATGATTGTTTCTTTAGGTGTTCGATACACGTTTAGTGGTCATTACTACAGTAATGATTGTTCTTTTTACAAAAATGATTTTGAAATGGTTATTAGTTCGGCTATTGGCATGCAATTGGGGAATGACCAATTTGGTATTAGATTAATTAAAGTAAGATAGAATTATTCATAAGTATCACGATTTCGCTTCGTTTTCGAAAGATTTTAATGTAGATTTGTAATTATTAATTCTTTGATTAATATTTTTCCACTTTTGCATTAAACGATGCGTTTTCATTTGTAATTTTACCTTTGTGTATTGGTAAATGTTCATTGACAGATGCTATCATTTTGTAATCAGCTCACAACGAAACAGTAAGCAAATTTAATTATAAATATGTATTTGAATCAAAAAAGTAGAGAAATACGTTTTATTTATTCACATAGATTCTTACAGAAACAATTTGAATCTAGATCAATCTGCTTGTAAATTTTATTTTGTACTTAATAATTCTTGGTTTATTTGCTTCAAAAAAATAATTCGGCTTCGAACCCACTTAAGGTCGAACTGATTTCAAAGCGATTCTATTAATTTCAAAATACGTAAATAATATTTTCTACGTTGGATCTGAGTGCCGAGCTCACGAAAATGAAGATTCATCTTATAACTACGTAGTACGTGCTGAAAATAGAAGTTATCTCAACGTCATGTTTAATATTGTAGGAATGTTATCAGGTACCTTCAAGTTGAAATAATTTAATTTTTAAATAATTTATCCATCTTCTATCGTTCAAATTTTGATAAATTTTAACTCAATTTTTTCGGTTACTGTCTTGTCTTTCCTTGTTTCGTCACTCGATTTTTCTTTTGTCAACTTCGAAATAATAAATTAATTACATGATTGTAGCGCTTCTTCAGAATAGAATAAATAACAGTTGAACTGAAACCCTAAAATAAAACAGGAAAACCTTGGCGAAACACAACCGAAAAAAAAAAAATAATAAGCAGCCAATCAGAGAGAAGGATTGTAAGACCTTGAACTTTGAATGAGGTGGTTGACCAGTTACACCTTTGAGTTTTTAGTTATTCTGTGTACCTGGAATTGAATTTTAACAAGTGTCGTGTCCTCGTGTCATTCGTCGTTTCTCGTTCGTAAATTTATCCTGCGTGACATTGACCGCCATTTTTTGGTTTGGAAACTTGGAGTGCAATTATTTACGATTATTCGTACTTTTTATTGTTGAAAGTGAACACGTTAAATTTTGAAAACGTTTGTACGGCCATTTTAATTGAATTGTCATATGTTTTACGTTTACCTCTGTGACAGAAGTTGAACGTGAACGTATTCAAATCAAGTAACTTATTACTCACATCTTTCATTGTTCAACATTGAACGAGTTGAATTGTGAAAATGTTTGGGCAGACATTTTAGTTGAATTCCCATCCGTCTTTCATTTACCTTTATGATTGGAATCGAGCATTAACATTTTTTAAATATGTGACGTGCCTTATTTTTCTATTATGTGTTGGCGATGTGTTCGTTTTTTTTTGAAATGCGGTGTTATTTAATTTCATTCTATTTGTACACAGGTAATTCGTAATTATTTTCGCATTACATTTAGTTACCAGTAAGTTATTTGGACGCGGGTTAGTTTTCGTTTCATAAAAGTTGGTTTCTTTGCAACTGCGTCTTATTGTCGTCGGTATTATTTATTGCTTCTCAGGAACGTTTATTTGCGACGTAATTATTGGTTTACGACAACTATGCTGTGAAATTCAGATGTTTCCTAAAATGAATGTTAAACTGATTTCTCACGTGTTGGATGACAAAGATTTCCAACTACATGCTTTCAATGACCGGATATTCAGTTGTGCCGAAAATCGTTTGGTATGGATTGCGATGAGTAAGTTTATATTTTCTATTGCTTGATTAAGTGTTATTTTGAAGTACGCGGTAACAATTGGTTATTTTTTCTTATTGTCAGATTTTATGAAAGAACTACCAAACAATTCTGTTTCTATTTCGATTTACATTACCGAAGTTTCGAAAATGTATATTTTACGTTGAATGATCGCTATTTTACAATAACCGCCGCTGGCCTACGTAACCGAGGTTATTGAAGTGAAGATTTTTGCTACCGGAATCAGATTCGGCTGTAAGTTTAGATTTTCAGTTTACCAAATTTCAATATGATTTGCGGATCTTCGTATTCGACTGCGTAAATCGCGACGTAATGAGCTTATTTGAATGCAATATGATTATTTTTATTTATAACGAATTCCACTACGTTGGTAATATGAAGTAAATCGAAAATTCGAATTCTAAGGTATCTATATAGTAATGAATAATAGGGAAGCATTTGCTGACAAATTACTAGCGTATTTTTATTACTCGTGGTTACTGTAAACTTGAATGAAATTAATTATCGTTAATTTTGATTCCAAATATAGGACAAGAGTAATTTGCTGATTTCGAACTGTTCCGATATTTCTCTTCCGGCGAATTTAACCATCGTTGTATCACTAGGATGATAATTTTAAAGTATTAACCAGTACAAGTCCAGAGCTGCTTTTTGATGAAGAGAAATATGATTTGGGCGAAGTATATATATTTGGTCGTGTCCTGATATTCATTCATGCGAAATCGTATTGGACATGACTTACAATAAGTAAGTTTATATTTTCTATTGCCTCGTCAAGTGTTATTTTCAAATACGTAGTAGTAATTGGTATTTTTTATCATTATCAGATTTTATCAAAGAAACATTCTTACCATTCTATTTCGATCTATGGAACTGAAGATCTGAAAATGCATATTTACATTGAATTATCGCTAATGTTGCTATTGAACTGAAGATTTTTACCTACTAGAATCAGATTAGATGGTAAGTTTTGATTTTTAATTTACCAATTTTTAATTGTAACCGGGTTTTCGTGTTCGAATGAGTTAATCGAGAAGTAATGGATTAATCTGAAGCTAATTGGTTATTTTTATTTATAACAAATGATGAAGTGTTTGCTGAAAAATTACCCGATATTTTAATTATTTGTAGCTACTGTAAACTTGAATGAAATTAATTATCGTTTATTTTGAATTTGAATATAGGACAATTGTGATCGGCTGATTTTGAAACGTCCCATTATTCCTTTTCCAGCAAATTCAAACATCGTTGTATCAATATGATGATAATTTTATAGTATAAACCACTTCGAGTCCAGAGCTGTTGTTTGGTGAACGGAAGTATGCTTTGGCGATATATGTGTGGTCGTGTGGCTGTTTAATAGAAGAAATTTTCACCAAGGAATCAACGTATCCTGAACGATCGGTAATAAATATTGAATTCGCTTGTTTGTTTAGTATTTTTATACCGTAATGGTGATAAGTATATGTATAATTAGTTTTTTTCTTTCTTTTTGTCGTTAGATTGAATATCAAAGCTGTACGGATCTTCTGTAGCGTCAACGTGACTGCCTATGATTAATTTATCATTTCGGAGCTACGTAAAGACAGGAGAAAAATTACAGACGTCGGTTTATGCGAAGAATATTTGTTGTTGCCAGTGCCAACGTTAAATTCGTTGGATTTATTTCGAAGCTTCGTACCGTGAAAATGTAAGTTAATAAGTTTCGACATTTTTACACTCTTGTGTTTTCCCAACTTTTGAATTTTCGTTTTGCAATCGCGTGGCTTTTCGTTAAATTAACATAGTAATCATTTTTTTTTTATATTTTTGATTTTCAATTTCATTCAAGTGCTCACCATGGTCATTTATCATCAAATTTATGGTGCTGAGTAGAATTTTTTGTTTCCATGACAATATAAGATTATTTCGCAAGTAAATAAGTGTGATTGTGTGAACACACTAATTACTTTTTAAACTCGAATTTATGGATTCTACGACTACTGAAATTATATTTCTCGAAGAAATGATTATGATTTATGGTTTAATTACGTGCTGAATTTGATTATAATTTTTTAAGTGATGAATAGAAAGTTGACTCACCCAGCATTTATTATTAGAGCATGATGAGTAATTGATCTTCAGCTTCAGAAAAATTATTGCAATTAATTTAACTTGAAAGTCTTAATTTTTTGTCCATTTTAATAATTAGTCGCCGTTTAACTGTTCATGGACTTAATATTCAGAATTTGGAAGTTCCATTTTGTTTTTCTGATCAACCTACCACAAATTGTATTCTGCTATCCAAAATTAACGTGCACAAGTTTTTATTTTTATGGAAGTCAGTGGAAATGTATTAATCAATGATGACTTTTTTTTCAGGTATTTGAAGTCTCGAATCCATATTGCAAATGATTACAACTAGACAATATGTCGGTGAACGTTACTTGTACCCTAGAAAAAGATGAAACATCGGCCTGCTGACACTGATCCTCTTGGCGAATGTAAAAAGTGCCGATGGTGATGCCGACATTAGCATGAACCAGATCACTATTGAATATTGCTGTTCAGCTATAACTACCGATAGGCTTTCTTCCAGCAGCATTCGTCATTGTTCTTGCCGCACCAGTTCAACCATAGGTATCAGTGAAATCCACTGTTTTTATTTATTTATCTCTGGTTGTTTCCTTTAGTTGGTACGCGCATCGTTCGGTTACATATATATCACGTGGTAACGTAAGGACCAGTTGAATTTTAATTGATTTTTACTGAAAGTTGAATTTTTTTCTGTTTAATTATCGCTCCTTTATTGATATCAAATCACATGCAATTTACAAGCAGATCAATATGATGCTAATTTAAACTTCGAATGGTTGCCAAATTATGGAGTAATTTTTTTTAATGATGCAGTAACTATTTCCTAGAAGTGAATTCATATTAAATTGATTCGAATCCGAAATAATGATTTTGAGCAAACAGCATCCGCCAGCTATGAGAATTATATCTCTTGATATAAAATTATTCTGATAATTTGTAATTGAACTTCATATTTTTACTACTGCCCTCCGATCAATGTCATGTATCAATTTACCCCCCCCCCCGGTCATGAAATCTCTGAAAATTATTTCGTGTTCAAAACGAGCATTTGAATAATAACTGAAATATTAAATTATGTTGAATTGTATGATTATAACTGTTCAAAAGGGTATTTAACCTGCTATGTATTTATAAGCTGATTAAGTATGTTATTTGTGTGATATCTTGGTTTCTTCATTCCCTTTCATTACTGTCGCGTATTTTTCTTATTTCAAACACTGATCGAATTGAATACTCATTTACAATTCAGCATTTATTGTCCCTTTTACGTATTTAATTTCATACTCATGGCCTTTTCACTTTCGCTATTTTCAATATTTTATTTTTGCGAGTTTGGTTTTTCATTTTAAATGGATTTTCTGGTTTTAATCTAAATTATGTTTTAATATTCAAGTTTTGGTCGATTATTTTTCGCAGTTTTTATTTGTAAAATATGTATGCATTCCAAATTTGAAAATTTGTTAAAACAATCCAAATTTTAGGTAAAATCATAGTATGAGGTGTTGTTTCTCGGTTGCGTGAACCAAGTTGGCACACGTTATCTCGAAACGTACCTTTACTTAAGTGTCACGTCAATGTGGGTATCTGTGTGAACCTGGAAACCTCACCACATTGGTTAGACCCCTAGGTTTTTACGGCACTGGCGCGAGGGTCCCCAGCATCTGGTGATACCATGGCCACAAGTCAGGGCCTGTACTAACCAAAGGGTGTAGGATGCAGTCGATTGTCTTCTTTGTAATAATAACCAAACAATCGCGAGTAGCAGATCAAATTTTAGGGAATTTGGCACACAGTGTGAATAGTGTGCCTTTAGGTGTGTAATTGTTGAAGGGAGTGTGCTTATTAAGGGAGTAGGCAGCCTATCCCGGGTGTTTATAGTCTGTATTTTTTTTCATTTGTGGGGTTAGGGAATTTCAGTGTAAGGCGTGTCATCCGCAGACCGACCTTATAG
>FIZR01010715.1:0-14758 GCA_900060175.1 Ferrisia virgata
TTTTGAAATTTGAAAAATTCGTCAAAATTCGAGAAATGCATTTCAGGACTTGAAATTTTGGAAATGGTGTTCTTCAAATAAGTACTTTCAATTTATTCATAAATTGACTCGAAATTTTACTTTGAGTAAGAATACTTGTTTTATTAATTATGAAAAAGTAGTGAAAAACGTGTTTTTCTTGGTTTTGATTTTTTTGAGTATGTTGCACTCAATTTCGGAACCTTAAAAAAATACATGTGATAGATGACCACCTAACGAAGATGATAAAAAAAATTTCAGCCGTGAGTGCCCCTTCAATTGAAAAAAATTTTTTTTTGGAAAATTTCAACATGAAAAAAATTGGTACAATGTGAATTGAAATTTTTCAAAAAATTCTCATTAATAGAACTCAGTACGATGTATAATCTGTGAAATTTTGAAATTTTTTACCTTCTCCTTCCAGAGATATCGCATGTTGAAATTTCGACATTTGGGTGGCGATAATTCCGGAAAAGATGGGTGTGCGGGGTCAAAATTTTTTTTCCGATGTTTTTAGACCATAAGTAACATTTTGGTTAAAATTTGATCGATTTTGGGTCGGGGATTTTTCAATTTATTAAAATGTTAGAAAAAATCAATTTTTTTTTGCAGTCTTACGTTTCAAAAATAGTTTGGATCGATTTGTGGAGTCGATATCACGTGATACCCACATCTTCTCCATCATAAATACAATAAATCATATTTTACAAAATATTGAAACGAATATTCATCAGCTGTGTAGTCATTAATTAAAAAATTCGTCAAAAATCTAAAAATGAACTTCAGTAGTTGAAAATTGGCTTCCAAAAGGTTTTTAACATACTTATTTCATCTGTCTTGGTGAGCTTGCTTTAAAATGGTCCCTATATGATCATTTGCGTATAATTATATCCAAGGGGTCCTATTTTTTTCTCGCCACACTTGCTAAATCTACGCAATCTACAAGAAAAATCCTACCACAAATACATCTTACCTAGTTTCTAGAAACAAAACGGATGGACAATTACAATTCAAGATACACCCATTCGGCTCACGCCACCATCGTCGTCGAGCCTATCCTCAAATCCACATCATAATTCAATAATTCTTACCTGAAACAAAGAACAGAAAAAAAAACACAATTCGATAAATAAATAATATAAACATTTGTAAAAGCTCCCGATAGCATTTCCTTAATATATACAGTTTCGATAAACCAACTTGACAGCGTAACGAGAAAAAGAACTAACAAGCAACGAGGAGAAAAAAAATAGCCTCAAACGACGGGCAAAAGTATATACAATGACGAAAGGGGAGGCAGGATTTGAGGTCAACACCATCGTCGGTCTTCGTGAGAGAGAAAAAACAATACACGCTTCGATTGCTCTGCTCCAACACCCGGCATCCAGACTCTCTGCGAATGGTGTAAGCAAGATGGAAATACACACACAATCGAAAGCAACTTCCTACGCCCGTCTTTTACTCGTGCACCAAAAAAAAAAAAAAAAAAAAAAAAAAAATATGTGTAGAAGAAGAAGAAACTTGAAACTTAAAAAAAAAAAAAAAAAAAAGAAAAAAAAATATGTGTAGAAGAAGAAGAAACTTGAAACTTAACATCGTCGAATTTGAAATTAACAACAAAATGCTCTTAGCTAGGCGTTTTCTTCGCGCCATCGCGTACCAGCCTCTTGTCTCGAAAACGCTTCTAGTCTCAACACAAGAAGCAAATTAAAACAATAAATTCGTCGCCTTCAATCATGACACAGCCAACTTCCATCTATAGCTTTGGCATGAGTCTGATGTTTTTTTTAAAGAAAAATCACCAGTATTGGCAGGTCAAAAATAAATACACCAATACAG
Source organism: Ferrisia virgata (assembly GCA_900060175.1). Taxonomy (NCBI): domain Eukaryota; kingdom Metazoa; phylum Arthropoda; class Insecta; order Hemiptera; family Pseudococcidae; genus Ferrisia; species Ferrisia virgata. The sequence continues at coordinate 1,858 of FIZR01010715.1, forward strand.
GCTCACTTGAGCTTTATTATCGCACGAATAATTCTGACGTCCTGCCATATCAACGCCTAACCCTGTCTTTCCATATGCATCTTATTGTATATGTAGTACGTAGATTGTAGATTTCCCTACGTATACGTACTATTCTGCTTTTGAAATCGTTAATGGAAAATTCGTAAATACCAACGCAACGTGTACATATCATAAACGTATTTTAATTTTGAAATTTCGCATTCGACGTACACGGTACGTACCTACCTACCTACCTACCTACCTACTCTTAAAACGTTGAAAGCATAAAACACTCCCTCTCTCTCTCTCTGTATCGTAATAAATATACCATATACTTCTTCACCAGCTACACACACACACACACGTTCGGTACTCGAATCCTATTCCGTACAAAAACCGAACCGAACCAAACCACAAATTGTATATAAATTTCCATTTGAAAATTCGAACACGCGTGTAATAGACTGATTTCACCCGAATCCTGGGGTGCGCTTTCAAAATACCATAGAACGAGGTCGTGCAACCATAGTGAGGAAAATTATACTCCTCCTCTGGTCCTTGGAAAAACTTTATAAGCAATCCGTATCCTCTCCCCCTCCTCCCGTCAAAGGAGGCGGCACAAAGACCGACGACGTACGGGAAAATAATAACTCGATGTGCTCTCAGTTTGCGGTATAAGCTGTCTACAATTTTACATACCACCGACTGCCTAAACTACAACATTAAACAGGCTACGAGAAAGAGGAACAGGGTAGAACAGGCTGTGAATAGCAGATTTCCACTGTTTATTTGAAACGAATTATAATACGATTACCAGCGACGTGACTTCGCAGCCTAGTTCGCTTTAGTTTAATTTTTATTCATTTGTCAGCGAGGAATGAAAAAAGGCAACGTTTTTCAACCCAACACTTTAGCACATTTGCAATTACTATAGATGGTTTAGGCCTCTTGGAGGGGAAAGAGGTCACGAACGAACAATTAAACATCTCCAAAAGCACATTGAAGATATTTACCAGGTCAGAATATCAAGTTCAGTCGCCATGCAGGTTCAGAAAGGGTGGGAAGAATTGAGCATAGAATGGCTGAAAACCTCAAGGAACACTTTGGTATTCTAGATCAATTTAAGCGATCTCTTCAGGCAACGGATTTGGAGATTTATTTCATTTAAGCACGTAAAATATATTCAGAATGCTTAATTACGCAAGTTCGGTGCCATAGAGAAAATTGAAATTATTGATCAGGAGATTTTGTTCAGTTTTCAAAATTTTTTCGTAATTATTTTTTCGTGGTTTTGGTAAAATTTCATGTTTTTTAATAATTTTTCGTAAATTTTATCTGATTTTCTACACATTTGTCAACTTTTTGCAACATTTCCAACAATTTTTTTTCATTTATTCGAATGATAAAATTTTACAGTGATTTTTTTCAGGTTTTTGTAAACTTTTTTTAATTTATATGTTTTTTGTCAATTTTTTGCTCGCTTTTTAATAATTTTTCACAATTTCTTTTCAACTTCTTTTTTGAGAAATTCTTACATTTCATTTCCAATTCTTATTTTATGGTTCTGGTAAAACTTCATGTTGTTTAATACATTTTCGTGAATTTTATCGAATTTTCTACACTTTTGTCAACTTTTTGCAACATTTTCAACAATTTTTTCTTTTCATTCAAATAATAACATTTTACAATAATTTTTTTTCAGATTTTTGCACACTTTTTTGAATTTTTACTTATTTTTATCAATTTTTTGCTCGTTTTTTTTACAACTTTTTGCAATTTCTTTTCAACTTTTTTTAAAGAAATTTTTACACTTTTCACGATATTTTTTTTGTAATGCAACTCAATTTTTATCTTTTTTATATTTTTGATTGAGTTTTGATGAATTGGCAATTATTTTTACACAATTTTGTCACTTTTTTTAATGAATTTTCAAAAACTTTTTACATTTTCTTTGCATTTTTTGCAAATTTCTATAAACTTTTTGTCTTTTAAAATTTTTTTTGATTTTTTTGGCTTTTTTACAAAAATTTATTGAAAAGTTTTCTCATAATATAGAGAAATTGACACTTCTTTGACCATATTTTTGTAAATTTTTGTGAAATTTCTATTTTTTCCATCACTTTTCTGTCAATTTATGCTTATTTTTCAACAGTTTTTTGCAATTTCATCTAGTTTTTTTTTTTTAAATTTTGGTATTTTTCAAAACTTTTTTGTAAATTTTAGTAAATTTTACATTTTTTTGGACATTTTGTTCAATTTATTTCACATTTATCTAAAATTTCTCACAATTTCTTGTTTGAAATGTAAGAACATTTTCATGTTTTTCAACGTTTTTTCTCATTATTTTCAACAATTCTTCGCAATTCTTTTGCAATTTTTTCGTAAATTTCTATGAATTTTCTGAACTTTTGCGAGTTTTTTTAAATTTTTTGATCCTATTTTCACAATTTTGCACTCTACCATTTCATAATTTCAGTTGACTTTTATTTTTTAGGTATTTTCTACAGTTCCACATCCTCCTATTAATTTTTGGCTCGTTTTTCAACAATCTTTCGTAATTTCTTCTCGTTATTTTGAGAAATTTTATTATTTCTCAACAATTTCTTGGTAAATTTTAATAAATCTTTTATTTTTACGCTAATTTTCCAATTTTTCCGGAAATTTTATTACAATTTTTCACACTTTTTGTTGGTTGTAAAGTAAGTGAATTTTCATGCTTTTTCCCAGCATTTCGGCGTATTCTTAATAAATTTTCAATAACTTAACCGTACCTTTTTTTTTTTAGGTAAAATTTCACATTGTTTAACACTTTTTCACAAAACAAGATATTGAAAAAATTTTTTTTTCCGTTTTCAACAATTTTTTCCATTTTTTCATCACATTTTAGGTAAATTTTGATATTTTTTCGAATGTTTAGATAAATTTTCGGCATTTTAAAAATTTCTTAGCCTGAATTTTTCCGCTCACATTATTTGATGATGAAAACAAAGCCATTACTGACTCTGAAACTACGGTTAACTAGCGGTGAGGAGGGGAAACGGTAATCAACAAAATCCATTTTGGCATCTTAGAAGACCATTAACGCCCTTAAGACCATTTTTGGCGATGTCAGATAATTATTTTTATTTTCTCAATTTCTTTCCGAAGACTAAAATCATTTACTCTGCCCGATATGGACCAAAATCGCTCAAATTCTACCAATAGACTCAGTTTAGCGATGGATTACATATACAGGGTGTTTTGAGAATGGACGATAATATTAAAGGGGGTGGTACGCCAGACCTCGTACATGTGCGTTATGATGGTTGCCTACCTATCTGGAGATTTATTGCTGCTGTATGGAAAATTCAATTTTTCATTTCCGGTAGTAAATTTTGCAACGAGGTTCTGTAGAATTTTTGTTTGTAACTTTTGAACGAAACGAATAAATTTTTCCCTGTTGGTCCTAATTTGTAAAGGAAAGTCTTGCGAATAATTATAGACTAAGAAAATGACCATTGGATGATTAGGAGAAGAATAAATGAGAGTTAAATGTAAAAAAATCTTAAAAATACTTTTTTTTTCGAAATATTTATAAAAAGTTTGAAGTAACATGCCAATATTATGCATCAAGAGTAAAGCCCTGAGTTTGTTGTTTCAAAATGGTTCCCTCCTTCAGGACCATATCACTCTTATTCTTCAAGTTATAAAGCATTAAAACCAAACAGGATACAATAAAATCATTCGGAATTCATTACATGTCCTTTTTGAGTTCTTTATTGGATCTTTTTGTGATCGCAAAGCTGATCCATGAGTATGAAAATATTTAGTTCCTTTGTTTTTGTAAATTTTAAGCGAATGGAGTGTACGAAAACGTAGATACAAGAGATACAAAAAAATAAAAAAAAGTATAATCAAATTTGTTGAAACTTGGCATGTACATGCATTCAATAGGTGTCCCAGATGTGCTTTTAGGAGGTTCCAACTTTTCATTCTCATTACACCCTCTCACAGCTCTGAAAGAATGTCGCCCTTGAAGGGGTTTCCAAGCCAATTTCCCCTCCAAATTGAGCTAGGAGGTTGAAATTTCATCAGTACATTCAACAGTGGTTCTAGACGAGAAGAAAAGACACCATATTCAATTTCTTATAGACCAAAAAATACCTTTTGAAATTTATCGTAACAATTACAACGTTCATTTCTCAATCGTATGAATTAAAAACGCATTTAAACGAAAAACACTTGGGAGAATCCAAAAATTAGCAAACAGAGAAACAGAACAGAACCGTGTAAATTTTTGTAAATGGCAAACTATTTCAGAAGGATTTCTCAGTGGAAACGCCGAAACTAAAGAATAAGAAATACCAATTACAAGGACAAGAACGTGCATAGATTCACTGGTTTGTCACCACAACGAATGAGTATAAAATATTCAAGTAAGTAATACAGATATATACAAGGTGCCAAAGAGAACACCGCATACAGAGGATTTTTCAAAGTACCACCGACTCCTTCAAAGCTTCCCTCTAGTTTCAGCTTTCTTCGTAAAAAAAAAAAAGAAAAAAGGAATAAACGAACGAAAGTATTGAAAAACATCCACGAAAAGTACACACATATACAAGAATATGCTACTGGCAAAATGCAGCACGTACATAACACTTGCGACACAGAAGAGGGTAGCGTATATGGTCATACTACCCTCCGCTACTCATATCGTGCCAAGTGTAGCTTTTTGCACGGTTACAAGATAAACCATAGGATTTGGCCAAGCGTTTATGGGCTGATTTTCACAACGTGGTCGCAGCCTGTCTACGTAGTTCAAGCTAAGCAGACACATACAAGAGTAATCCTTTAATTAGAAGTAACCTACGTCTTTTGCCTCTCCACCCTTGGCTACATGTTTCAGTTCATCGCCATTCTTCGGAAGAAGACCTACACACGAGCTCGAACAGAGCCGGTGCAAATTATTAAACGTTCATAGTGTGGCTTTTTGACCGACCGAAATGGAAATTTTAAGTGTTTTCGAGAGCGAGAGAGAGAGAGAGAGAGAGAGGGAGAGAGAGAGAGAAAGGAAAAGAGAAAATGAGCCCCTCTGTGGCGTGTTGTTTTGGTAATGGGGCTTCTAATACGGTTACCTTTTTAATCAGATTTACACCGCGGTCCGCCTTCTCCTTATAAATATGAACGAATCTCCGAGTAGAGTAATTTGCGCCACAAGCCGGATATACCTACCTACCTAGACCTACACCTCGTACCCTACACTTTCTGTAGCTATTATAGCGACGAATGAGTAGAGTGTAATTTTTTTTTTTCTTTTCCGAACTTTACAGCACGCCAGTTCCGCCCTGTCTTCGACGATATGGCCGCCAGCTACGTCTTCGCTACTGCCAAGTCGAATTTCATTTACGGTCCGAATCTGTGTTTTGTGTACATATATAGCTACCCACCTACCTACCTACCTACCGCTACGCACCAGTCTATCTAAATTATTAATTTATTCGAAATGAAAAATTTCTCGCTTTGACGCTCTTTTCAATTTATTCGCAGAAGTAAAGCGAACTTATTCGCTCAAGTAGATTGGTAGGTAGCGGGTACATACGCGTTCGACGTAATATTATTCGTATCGTTTAGATTTTCCAATCCCTCGAATAAAATAGATAGGTATCCGAGTCAGATACCAATAAGGCAGAGTGTAGCGAGAAACCATTCCGCAGAATTGTTTTCTTTCGCTCGAATTAAAAACACGTTGCGGAGAATTAATTATTTTCGATGATATAATTTACGATACTACGCTGAGCTGTTAGGACAAATTTCAGTAGAGCAGGGAAACTAATCCGAGAGGCTCGTAATGTGGCCGGTTCAACGTCCACGAATATTGTCGAAAGGGAAGCGACGAGCTGAAAATAAGACACTGCTTTCTCAACCGTGCTACGCAGTAGATAATTTTTTTTTAAGTCAATTACCAAGACAATTACACTCTGGGGATTGATAATTTTGGTATCTTAATAATAAATAACCAATCAAATATGTTTTAAGCTATATCGTTAATTCATTATGATAGTTGACTGTACTTTTAAGCAATCATATCGAATGCCCCGTAATATCCAATAACTACCCCTCCGTCGTAGCGAAAATTTTGAATTACGAAAAAATTAAGTTGGAATAGTGAATCGTGAAATTTTACCAAATCATGTTTTTTCAAAGCAAAAAGTTTCGTAGATGTTAAATATTACTTAAAAAAAAAAAAAAAAACCGGTAAAGAAAACAAATTTCAAATAAATTACCAGTAATTTATGAGAAAAAAAATTTTAAAAAGTTTTCAAGTTAGTTACAAGTAATTTAAAATAAAAAAGTACTTCTAATCTACATCGCTTCTACAGTAATTATGCATTTCTAAGCCTTCTCTAAGACCACTAAAAATTTGTGACTTTCAAATTTTGATCCAATTTCAAACACATAATTGGTTCCCAAGTTTTCAAAATAATTAGCAGAAATTAACACAATCATCAGTAATTACAAGTCATTGATCACATAATTACGGTCGTTTACGATCGACTAAGGTGTAATTACCAGTAATCGCAAGCCGTAATTTTAACCATTTAATTTTACTCAAAACGTAATTATCGGTAGTTATAAGTCGTTTACCACGTAACTCTGGTAATTTACAGTATTTCAAATGCAATTACCAGTAATTAAATGTTATTTACTATTACTAGGTAATTTTGGTGAGCTACTTCTGGTCAAAATGCAATACGCGTTATTACATGTTCCTTACCGCATAATTATGGTAATTTACAGTACTTCAAGTGTAATTACCGGTAATTACATGTTATTTACTAGGTAATTTTGGGAAGTTATCGTCGTCAAAATAAATACTAGTTAGTACAAGTCACTTTACGTAATTCTGGTAATTTACAGAATTTACGATGTAAATATCAGTAATTACAGGTCACTTACCTTGTACGTATGGTAATTCTACATTACACGCGCATTATCGATAACTAGTTATTATGCATTGTGTATAAGTCAGTCGCAAATGTACCTTATCCGTAACAATTCTACGGTTTTTACAATATATTATTACTGCAAATTACAAAGTAATTAAAAGGTACTTTTGGTAAATCACGGTCATTCAAACTTAAATTACTGGAAATTACAAGTCACTTACCACACAACTGTGGTAATTTACTGGATTTTAAGTGTAATTACCAGTAATTATATGTTATTTTTTTCAGTAATTTTGTGGAGTTGCTGTTGGTTAAAATGCAGTCTGGGTTATTATAAGTGACTTACTACATAATTTTGGTAACTAACTGCACATCAAATGTAATTACAGGTAATTACGTGTTATTTATTAGAAAATTTTGGTAAGTTACTGTTGATCAAAATGTAATACTGGTTCATGCAAGTCACTTATCACGTAATTTTGGTAATTTACCGTATTCAAGCTATAAGTACTAATAATTAAAGGTCGCTTACCCTGTACGTTTGATAATTCAACGGTATTTACGATACAATATTACTTGTAATTACAAAATGTTAGTCTAGTATTTTCAGTGAATTATGGTCATTCAGAGTAAAATTATTAGAAATTACCACTCACTTGCCACGTAACTGTGATAATTTACTGAATTTCAAGTGTAACTACCAGTAATTAAATTTTATTTGTTTCGTAATTTTGGTGAGTTACTGTTGGTTAAAATGCGATATGGGTTATTGCAAGTAAGTTACCGCGTAATTTTGGTAACTAACTGCACTTCAAGTGTAATTACAAGTAATTTCGTATCATTTACTTGGTAATTTTTGGTGAGTTATTGTTGATCAAAGTGCAATACTGGTTCATGCAAATCACTTATCACGTAATTTTAGTAATTTTCTGTATTCAATGTGTAAATACTAGTAATTACAGATCGCTTACCTCATGTTTGGTAATTAAATGGTATTTACGATATAATTACTGATAATTACAAAATATTTACCTAGTATTTTCCGCACGTTACGGTTATTTGACGTATAATTATGAGTAATTACACGTTGTTTACCCCGTAATGTGGTAATAATCCGGTAACACTTGGGTAATTACCGGTAATTACAGGTAAATTACCTCGTAACTATGGTAATTTGCGGTTTTTTTAGTGTAATTATTGGTGATTTATGTACTTGATAAGCCGTTTGAAATCGGTAAGAATAAAAATTCCACTTGACGAATAACGAGTAGAAATAACCATCGTTTAACTTTTCCACCAAATCAATAATCAATTACGAAAATAATAATCGAATAATTCCAACATTCAATTCAAATTTCTCAACGATTTTCAGCCGAACGGTCGAAAAATCTTAATGAAAGCATACAAACAAAATCTAAAAAAAAAAGAATTCATTTTCAACAACCTGCCTCAGAAGTAAGTATAGAAAAAACCCAGCCGAACGCATTTAGGTGTAATTTTGTCCCTTTTATAACAGAATCCTCAGCTGAAAATGAAAAAAAAAAAAAAAAAAAAAAAAAAAAAAAAAAGCAAAAAGGCTCTATAATTATCCCCTTAACGCTTCGGCGATTCCGAATACGAATTCGCTCGTATTTTTTTAGACCATTTAAATTTTTAATTCTTTTTCAAACGCGTAAACACCTTTTACGTTTTCATTTTTCCAAGCTTGAAATTTAGTGCGAAAATAGACGCGACGACGCTGAAATAATCTACATAAAAGGCGAAATCAAATCGTAGGAATTTTGTATAACGTTAAGGAACAAGCAAGAGGGCAAACAGGCCGAATATTTCGTAGCTTATGGCATAATTTAAACAACAACAACAACTGCATGCTCGAAATCAACTATTGAGAATCGAACCGAAGTAATTGAGGGGAAAAAAGGCCAAAAAAAAAAAAAAACATCATTGATTGGTGCTCGCGGGACAAATATACGCGAATAAAGGACGGTTTGGTTGGACGAAGATATTCGAGGATACACACGCACGTCCGAGGAGTACCACTAAGGGCGTGAGGGTGAGTTTTGACTCCGTCTTCTCATACCATTCGGTGTACTGGTATATTCTATGGCAAAATACGGTACCTATATTCGGAGTATTTCGGGTCGACGCGTCGCGGCGGTGGTAATTCAATTACAAGGAGCCAGTATAGATCGAAATTGGCGAAAAGGAAATCTCTTAATTTGAAAGGACAACTGCCAAATTGGCTAACTTTTGTAAACTTTCGAATTATGTTGGATTCGTAAATCTTGCCTCGGGCCCTTTTTGGGCCAACGAATTGGCTCGCTTGCGCACCATTTGAACATCACTAAGGTAGCACGAAGCGAAGAGGAGGGTTTTTACAAAGCGACCAGAAAAAAATATTGTCTAAGAAATACTGGTACTTATACGAATCAAAAGAGAGAATTTTTTTCCCTCGCTACACAGTTGACAAATATGTAAAAAGTTCGACGTCCGCGAAATCGAGATGCGTCCCTATCCACGTCACGTCGCGTCGAAGCATTTGAAAGTATCAGGGCAAGCGGGCAAATAAGCACGACGAGGAGGACGATTGCAGACACACGTCGTCGGCAATTTTCGAATTGTATTTTACCAAAATGCGTGTGTGAAATTTGAACGGATGTGACATTTTGGACGAAGAGAGGCGAAAGGCTTCCAGCATTTACTCCTCTACAACACATACGCACGTTTCGTATTCCAATGCCAACTTACGATTTGTATTTCAAATGGCGGTTAACGGGGAAAAGGGACGAGAAACTTTTAAAGTTTTAACATGTTACGTGATTCCCTTAAACTTGGATACGAGTAGAGTTTTTTTTTTTCCTCATCCACGCAACGCGCAAATTTCCTTTTTATTTTACAGGGATATGTGTTCTTCTTTCCTTTCTGTTACTATTTTCCAACACTCTTACCTCCTTCTACTCTTTCTCGTCTCACCTCACAATCTCTACTAATTCAATTCAGCCAAAAAAAAAAAAAAAAAAAAAACACGCATATATACATCTATGTACCACATAACACGTTTTTTTTTCGCAGACTATTTAAGAGCGAATGTAGCATATCGTACGTATAGATACGAAAGGCACATCATTTGACAGCCGTTTGATGGTTTAACAAATACACTTGGGTATATGCTCCGCCAGCAGATTGAAAATAGCAGCTCGTTGTGTCGTCTTCACACGCGTCTCTTTCGGCAATCTACTCCTCCTCCCCCTCCTCCTCCTCCTCCTCCTACTGGAACCTACTACCTACTACTTACGAGCTATGTAAGTACGGTGTACACGTATGCGTAATACTGCTCGATCTTCGTTTTGTGTCTCGTCTCATAACGATTTGCTTCAATTCTCAGAGGCTTTAACCTTTTGCATTTGTACACGTCGTGGCTGTTTTATAATATCTGCTTGTTTACTGCAATCAGTTCGCTATTCTCGAGAGTGTGACAACGCGCACAGGATACATACACATATATACCTAGTCGAAAACTCAAAAAAGCGACCTTATTTTTCGATCCGCATTTCACGTATTTCCTTAGCGAGTTTGGAAATAAAAAAAATATTATAAAATAGTACAGCACAGCGTTCTACCAATAGATCATCATTTATAACGAAACAAGGCGCTAGGAACAAAAGATAAACGTAATGTAAATTACGCACATTCCTTCGTAAAACGATTCCCTACATAAAATGCATCCTTCTCCCCGCAGAAGGGATCTCAAATGTAATACGATTCTAACAAAAGCATACCGGCATTTTGCCAATTTCATTTGATCCAATGACGAGTTCTTCAAGTGCCAAATAACAATGTCACATGCTTATTCAATGATGAAGAAAGAAAAATTTCCCAAGTTTATATCACAATTTGTTTCCAAACCGATTTACACTGTACCAATATGTACTATGAAAATAAATATCAGAAAAGATGATTAATTATTTCCGGATATTCGATATCGAAACATGAGTAAAAATTTCAAGTTTTCAGAAGGAAACAACAATCACATTCAACATTCGGTCATTACTAAAGTAGTTACTGATCATTACTCGATCAATGTCTCACCATTATAACAGTAATTATCAAAAATTCGATGAGTTAATTACGTACATAGTTCCTTCAGCATCGTTCTAAATTTTTTTAGTAATTTACTGGTAATCTGTTACGAAATTACCTTAATTACGATCATATTAACCGGTATTTGCCGAAAATACCAAAACCTCTGTAAATAATCTCGGTACTTTACGAGTATGATTCGATAAGATCTTGTTTTAATTTATGTAATCAGCACTAATTACATGTAATTACCAGCAAATTCACATGGCTACTGGTAATTCCACGAAATTACCAATAATTACACATACACATTCAATTACCAGAGAATACATACTCACAATGGATCACAGATAAAATTGTAATCACCTAATTCACGTAATCAGTCTCAATTACTTTTAAATACCAGTAAATTTATGCGATTAGCGGTAATTATACGAAATTATCAAAAATTACACACGATTATGCAATTACTGGTAAATACATAAGCACACGTAACCATTGGTAAAATTGAAATTACCTGTCATTATGAGTGATTAATGATAAATTTCCATAATTACGGTCAAATATCCATAATTAGTGGTAAATACACGTGATTACGAGTAAATACCGGTAATTACCGGTAAACACTCCTAATGACGTGTAAATACCGGTAATTACTGATAAATTTTTGTAATTATCGATAAATATCCGTAATTACTCACAAATACTCGTAATTACTCACTGATACACGTAATTTCTAGTAAATGCGCCTCATTGATGATTAATGCACATAATTACTAGTAAGAAGTACACAATCTCAGCAAAATACAGCTAATCACTAGTGAATGCAGGTAATTACCTGCAATTGCCAATAAATATGGGTAATTACCGGTAAATACAAATAATTGCCGGTAAATACACGTAACTACTGGTAATTATACGCGCTCGTACAATTACTAGTAAGAATGTGGGTGGGAGGTACATGTAATCATTAATAATAATACGATTATCTGTAAATACGGGTAAATATAAGTAATTCCTAGTAAATGCGCGTAATTACCACGGCATACACATAAACACTAGTAAGTATACTTGAATAATGATAAATAGATATACTCGTGTGATTATCAGTAATTACTGGTAAACCCACATGAAGTGCGATCACCTAACAAACTGGCACAAGTAAAATGCAACAATTACTCATATTTCTCAGTTATTTTATAGCGCTATTCTCAACAAAACAGTAATTTCTGCTCTTCTCAAACATAATTTGCATATTATATTTTATTTCTTTCAAAGAGATAGTGATCATTGACTCGACGAAATGAATACAGTTGTAACATTCGGCAGCTATACCCACATAATTCTTTTATCATCCGAATCTTCAGCAAAAAAATAAAATCTCGATTTTCTTTCACAATGTAACATAGAAAATCAAACTAACTTGTTTTTAGAATGAATAATTGTTGTCATTTGTGCACACCTTATCTATGGTTGATGCGATATTTGTTGGTATCGAACTGAGTGAATAATTTCAGTCGGAGGAGGAGGGGGGAGGGGTTAATATTGAGAATAGGTATCAGACATTCCCAAAAATAGTCTCAATGGTTTTCTTGAGTCCTGAACCACATTTTGCTGACATTCACCTCGACCTCACCCTAGTGATGGCAATACCAATACGATATATCGCGATATCGATATTTTCTCAAAATATCGAACAAATATCGTATCGAAAATTTTCCTTCCGATATCCCCTAAGTATCGATATTATTTACTGAATATCGAAGTTCGATAATTTTTAACGTTTTTTAGCCTGATAGTCTGCGTCATATTGTCAATGAAAACCAGGCTATTACAGTCTATCGACTAACGGCGGGTTAGGGCGAGGCGGGGGGGGGGTCAACAAAACCCGTTTT
>FIZR01010716.1:0-18580 GCA_900060175.1 Ferrisia virgata
TTTTTTTTTCATTTGGTTCTATTTTTTTTTTTTTTTTTTTTTTTTTTTTTTTGTTAGTATTGTGAAACCACTAATCATGAGCTTTTGATAAATGGTGATTAAAAAAGAATGAAACATTTACGATGCATCTTATTATGATTTATTTAACAAATTTCTAAATTGTTTACATTTTACGACGACGAAAGGTAATTTATGTATGCTTATTTTTATGAGGTATTCATTTTTATACCCATTACTAACAGTGGCAAAATATCACGAAAATTTGAAAAAATAAAAAATTACTTATTTGTGTTATCGTAGTTAATTTACAATAAACCGAAATCAGAATTTTTCCACCTTTCATTAGTTGTTTATTTATTATTTTTTTTCTCAATAAAAGTTAATGGTTAGGTTACTTAAACTAAGCATTTATTTTGCAGAGCAATACTTGTTTTGATGATTAAGAACACAATTACGTTCCAGTCTTGAATTTTGACGAAAACAATTCGTCAAATATTTACTCCGAAATGATCTACAACCTTTCGCAAAATTCAATACCTTATCAGATGCCACATAAGTACTTTACACAACACATGTGTAATTTTAGCGCTCAGTTTTCAACAGAAAAAAAAAATAAGTAAAAAAAATTCGATATAGTAAATGTAATATCATTTATGGAATACATATCGTTATTTTTAGCGGTGAAAGGGAGCAGTACGAGTGTACAAAGCGTACGTAACAATATAATATAATAAATAACGGAGAGATTCCGTATAATACACGGATACAATGACTACAACGCAGCGAATCGTCTCCTGGGATCATATTAGTGCGTGGACCATGCAATCTGAACTATTACCCACACGTTATCGCCGACGCTAATAAAATGATTTCAAATTTGCGGATACTGGGCACTTTCCGATATATTGTTTACTTACTGACTGCATCCATTCATTTTTTACATTTTTATAGCGAAAATTTAATAATAAACCAGTCGTTTGTTTCGACATTGTTTTATAGGATAATGCCGTTTCAATAAATACGATATACACGATATTTTTACTTCTTTTTTTATTATCGAATAACAAAATTACAAAATAAATACAAAATTTAAATAAAAGTGATTAATTGGTAAATTTTAAAATATGTATGTCAAATACAGTTAAAAGTTTAATCACAAACAACGCAGAAATATTAATTTAAATACATAACGAGTTGTGTAAAATAAAAAGTGTATCATTAAGATTAAAGTTAAAATTTAAAAAATTATGTTGCAAACTTCACTCATAATTATATAGTAAGTATATTATACGTGAATTGTGGAAGACTGCTTCGCTGATTAATTTCACAGTATAAATGCTCCAAAAAAATGCAACGAATGAGAAACAACGAAGCGTAAACGTTTCCAGTGTTTTGTAATGTTAAAAATTTTCCGCATAATAAAAGAAGAATTATAATGAGCAAACATGAGAAAAAACCTGAGCGCTTACGTTAGTCTTTTCAATGTGGTATTGCAATTGCATCGTAAAATCTTAGGTATGAGTGAAAAAAAAAATTATACTTCTTGAAACATCCAAACAATTTTTGATGGAATGTTGATAACACGAATTTGCCTCGAACGGCACACAAAAATTTGAAGTATATTCCATCGAAATTAATGCCATTAAAACATCAAACTGAATAAAATCAGACAAAAATAGTAAAGTAAATTACTTCGAATAGCATAATCCGTCATCAATAAATTTTTAAATTATACTTCACAAATCCTCGAAGAATAATTTTTTTTTCAAAACATCAACTCCAATAAGTGCTTATATAGAAATTTTTTTTTTAAATCATAAAATAAGCGGAGAAATACTAACGATTCAATACATTATTAGCTTTTTTAAATTGTATGAAAAATTTAAATCAGAAAAAAACTTATTACAGACGTAACAATACCTATAATTTTTAATTTTATTGTTCAGCACTATTTGTACATAATATCGCCCAGAATCCCAAATTTTATCTAAACGTATATTAAATCTGTATATTGTCCCTTTTTACTTTAGAAAATGAAAAAATTAATTTTCATTAATAATGTCTTAATAAATTCAAAATAAACACTCCACCTTTTAATTTAAATTCTATCACTATCAAATTTCTAATTTTACCACTTAAAATTTTTCAATTATTAACTAGATATTATTAGGAAAATTTTGCTTCCCAACATAAATCTTCATTAAGTAAATTTAACGAATAAATACAAATTTCCTAACATATACAACCATCAAATTCATATTTTTTTCAATTATACGCGAGTATTTATTTACCCAGCTTTTCATAAAGAAAAAAAATTATATAAGCCAATGAGTAACTCGACTTACTAAAGCATTTAACGCAACAAAAAAAAAAAAAAAAAAATGAAACCTAACAACACGAAAATTAGTGGAAGATTTAGAAAACACTGGAAGTCCAGCGTCATTATCACATGAGACATGCTACAAAGATTATATGTATAAAATACTGTAAAATTACAGCTAAAAGAAAATAAATACCAACAGAGATATAAACCAAAATGAACACAACTCAACGTTGAACTTAGATCACCACTGCTCAACTGGTTAACATTTCAAAAATAAAATCAACTTAACGCCATGTTACGCTAAAAAAAAAGAAGCTACTTGAAGGAAAAAAAACAAAACAAAGAAAACAAATTAAGAATACTGCTCAATATACATAGATAAAAACATTTACAATGATAGAAAAAAATAGTATAAATGTAAAAAAAGGAAAGCTTCTTTGAAAAAATGTAATTTTGCTGGGAATTTGCATTGAAATAAAAATTATTTTCTTAATAATACTAAAGAATCCATTACCTCGATTAACTTTAAGCTGAAGATAGTTTTGTAATGGCAACCTTACGCACAACAGATCAGTGCGCATACGATGCAATTTTAAGAAAGGAGAAAACAATAATGGGTACGTTATTTGTAACGTAATAAATAAATAAATAAATAAATAATTAAAAAGAAATTACACAACCGTAATAAAACATAAAACAAAAATTATAACAATTTGCACTGCTACAAGTAATTAATAAATTTATTAATTACGATCAAGAAGTGACGTATTTTATTCGTATTAATTCTGTTTTTATATCTCGGAAGGTAGGTCTTCGCTCAGGTTGTAGATTCCAAGCCTGTAAAATATAATATAATAAATAAACGATTCGACTTTGCAACGCAAATAGATATGTATAATATGGAGACTAAAAGTTTATCTGATTATTACAGCACACTTACTTGTCTCATGATTTCATATATTTCGGGAGGACAACCTTCAGGTGCTTCCATTTTGTAACCTTTTTCTACATGTTTAACTACGTCAGCTAATGGCTAAAAATAAAAATTCGCAATTAGAACATAGTTAAAATTTTTCAACATTAAACAATGCTCGCTTACAATTCTTGGATACGGAACTCTGCCAAAAGAATATATTTCCCACAATAATACTCCAAAACTCCACATATCCGATTTATTGGAGAAAATCTAAACAATAAAAAATGATTAGTAAGCACTTAATCGAGTATTGACCAGCGAATTATTTATATTATAATTAAATGTGCATACTCCTTGTCTCAAAGCTTCTGGAGCCGTCCATTTTATTGGTAATTTACCACAGTCTACGTTATAGTTTTCTTCTCTAGCTAAACCGAAATCAGCAACTTTAGCTACTCCTTCTTCCGATATCAGCACATTTCTAGCAGCTAGATCACGATGGACTACTTTACGAGATTCCAAGTATTCCATTCCTGAGCAAGTATCACTAAAAAGACAAAAAACAAAATAATGATAATTAACCATGTTTTGCAGAATCATTACAGTCAAACCAAATTGAGGGACTCACACGGCGAAATTTATTTGATCTTTTTTCGTTACGTGCAGTCTACCCCTGGATCGGAGATAATCAACTAGACTCCCTTTACTCATATATTCGGTAATCAATAATATACAATGTTTACTGTCGAAAACTAAACCCAAAAGTTGAACCAAATTTTCATGTCTTAAGGATCTGAAATAAAAAAATGAGATTAGTTAAACGAGATAGATTCAGTTACGGCTTTAGTACAAATATTTTCCATTATCGTGCACCAGAAAGGTCGAAGTTTGTTAAAAATATATTAGTAGCAGTAGAACAACTATTTCATAAAGCTCCAATACTTACGTCATCAACGAAGCTTCAGCTAAAAATTTTTGAGCAGCTTCGCTACTATTTTTTAGAATTTTTACAGCTACTTTTTCACTTCTCAGAGTTCCTAGTAATACATCGCCAAATTCTCCTTTTCCTATACATTCGTTCAGCTGGAAAAAATTACCATTATAATGTTTATATTTTGTTGAATTTTTCAGGAAACATATTTTAATGCTTCTTTAGGTATATACCTGCAATTCATGTTCTTGAATAACCCAACCAGCGTCAACGAAAGCCTTAGTATCAACACAAAAATCCTGTTTACCTTTCTTCGGCAAACATTTGGTCAACTGAGTGCAAAGACCATCGGCGTCTTCTTCATAGTGCTAAAGAAAAACGCACATGATTATTAAAACACATGGATGAAACTTCCTTTTTGCTATTTTTTTTTGACAATTTGAACGAGAGTTTAATTTTTTGTATAATCGTTATTAATTAACTTACTTCAACAAGTTGAGATAGATTTTCAAAAAATTCTTCATCATCTATAGTCAACTGGTTATCTTTATATTTAACTCTATAATGCTCGACTTTCCCTTGATAACACACACATAATGTATAATCACCGGGGAAATTTGTAGATTCTCGTACCAAAAATAATCCGTTTTCTTTCGGGTTTAGCAATAATTCTGCTTCTTCTCTGGATATTTTGCCATGAAACCATCTGTAAACAGGACGTATTTTTTATTTTCTTAGAATTCATGAACAAAAGTAACAAAAATAATCATTGATTATTTGTTAATTTCAGAATGAGAAAATAACGTGATTTTTGATGGAGTTGATTGTAAATATCAGAGCGGTGATTAGAAAAATGCTACATATGTACCGTGAAATAGTTCTGGGAGCATTGTTCAATGTTTTAAAATAGTTATATGAGTTTAGACTTCGGTATGACTAATTATGACGTCATTAACGGAGATCGTATTGAATTCGAATTCCAAATTAAAAATACTATCGTCGCTGTACAACTTAAAATACATCTCATAATACTTTGTCATAGAAGGTTTGAAAATCTTACGGCATGGTGTTGAGTTTGACTTGAGCTTTTCTTTGCAACGAATTCATTTTGTTAGTTACAGTCATAAATTCGCTTCCAGTTGGTGGCATTATGTTATTCGCAGACAGCGATGGCGAAGGCAAGGGCCATGCACCATTTTCATACTTTCGACAAGAGTCTACAATGGGTAATGAATGAAAATAATGCTGAAACACATATAAACAAGACAACGCGTCATCAATATAAAATATCGGATAATTAATGTCATAAAAATACGAACAAAGTAGAGTGTTTTACGATTAACCTTGTCTGGTATATAATAAACACACATAGCGTAAAATTTAAAGAAAAAACTAACCTGATTGCAAGACGTTGTATTCTGAAAGGTTTGATTCATTTCCTTTCATTCTTGATGAGTTAAAATAAGACCAGCGATAAAAAATTAATTCAAAAATTAATAAATCAGAGTATCTTCTTCAAAGTCTGCGTTAAACATTTTTCAAATAACATTAAATTTACGTTATTTTTATCATGATTTTTTTTTTATAAACAATTATCAGTTATTGTACATTTACGTTTCATCGAATTTAAACATCATATTTAAAACTATCAAGTATATTAGTATCGAAATAAATTTGCGCTTTATAATGCAAAATTTAGCATCGCGTAAGTTGAAATGTACATCACTCATACTTCAAAATCAACCATAATGTATACACCTGTTCCTTCTTATTATCTAAACAAACGGAAATAAATTAATTAGAGCATGAAAACATCGCTCAATATGTATAAAATGGCCCAGCAAAAGAATACATTGCAATTTGTGAACGTGCAATATGGTAAAAAAAATGAGAATAATTTCAGATAAAATTTCAGTTGATCATATCAATCTGAGATCGATAACTGTTCAATCAAAGGCAACTTTCTTTCGAAATTAATCACTTTTACGCAGTAAGTTTCATTTTCTACGAATTTACAGCTATTTACGGCGCAAATTGTCAATGTGGCTTGTTTTTTTTTTAAGGACAAATTTTTATCAAAGGGGTATAAATTAAACAAAATTTTATAAAAATTAACCATGTCGTAAATTCATAAATGGGGAAAGTAACGTTATATAATATTGGACACATTTCGTGTAATTTATAGGCATCGCAAAATAAAAGGAGAAATAAATTTCTTCAAAATTATCAAAAATGTGCAATTCTGACTACAATTACCAAAAATAACGCGGCGAAATTTTACCAGTTTCGAAGGGTGTGTGCCGATACAGGAATATTTTTAAAATAAGGAAAAGATATTTCCAGTGAAGACAATACGCATCACACATGAATGAAAAATTTCAAGATAAAACACGCTAATGAGAAATAGTGAACTTGCATTGGGTGCTTAATCAGTAGATCATCAATAGCACGTCATTTTGTGAAACTATACAATCCAAATTTGGGACATTAAAATAGTGTAAGTTTTAAGAATTGGTGACATTTCTATTAGGAAAATTTGGAAATTACTGCAAGTGATGCATGAAAACCAGTGTTCAAAATTCAAATGAATTATGTGCATACGAAATTTGTTGCGACTTATGTGCAATTGCTATGCTACTTACCAGGTTGAAATGACTGATAGTGATTTTGAGTGCTTGTAGATGAGAAAAAAAATGTAAGCAATGACCGAATATGAAGAACAAGTAATAGTAAAAATGGCAGGTTATAATAAATGAAATTCAGAATAACGCCACAAATTTGAAAATTATAACACTTACACACAACCTGAATTGTAAAACGACATCAGTAAGTTTATCGATGTTCGCATTGATGTTTACGTCATTTTAAGATTTGACAAACAAAAATACAACCTCCCAAATTCCGGAAATCATCTCTTCTGTAACAAATTTAACTTTTGTCGTTGTATGTATATAGCGCTACACTGAGACTTGAAAATGTACTACGTGTTACAACACTCGTGATATGCTATAAGAAAAGGGTATTAGTGCTTCTTGTTCTTGTTCAGTATTGAATTTTTAAATGATATATCACTCAAAAATTAAAATTATTTCAAAGAAATTTGCAAAAATCAAGCATCAACACTCTTTTTTCATGACACTGACGCATCATAGCGACCATACGTTTTTCTAACCGCTTCAAAACTAGCTTCTAACCAATGCTATTTTTTTATTAATTTTTTATTTCAATAATTTTAGTCTTATTTGAAAAATTAAATTCAAAAAGAAATTTCAATTTTGTAACAAAAGAATGCAATTATGTATGTTGTTTACTTAGTATTTAGTTACAACTTATTTTTTTCTATTTTGTTTTTATACTCAATTGTTCCTAGTTTCACCATGCATTTACAATATAAAATCAGTTCAATTTAAATTGATCACTGGTTTTCAGAACTAAAATGTAAATAATATAAATAATTATATAGACCAACATTAGATTGCTAAAAATCTGCTGATTATTGCATTTCTAACAATCTGACTAGTTTATAATAATTATGTTTGTACTTTGTAATGGTGAGAGCTCATTTTAAATTGAACGGACTGTACACGATTGTGCATGTTTAACTTTAAAAGCTACTACGAGGCACTCACTAGAAATTGCCAATTTTCCATCTTTCAAAAAGATTGTAATAATTATGTGCCGGTACAGTCATCCACTTAGTATCAATATTAATGCGTCAGAGTCGTCAGATTAATACAAAATGAACTGAAGAACCATGAAATGAAAAAAAATTATTATTACGATACGACATTTTATTAAACTTAAAACACTATTTGAAGGTACGGCAATAAACAGAATAATGGACAAAAACAAACTATGGACATTAACAGCATGATTCAAGGTATAATACTGAATGTTCTTGTTACTTGAACAATAAATAACAATGATATGAATACGACTACGAAAAAAATAAATAAATAAAACTTAGATAAATTTGCACGAAAAAAATGAGTAAAACATTAAAACAAGTAACGAAAAAAGACGTAATAAAGTCGAAGAAATAAAATACTAAGAAGAAAAAATTACAAAAACGAATTATTTTTCACAAAATAGGTAAAATTTGAAAACATTAGTAGGTTTGAATGAGAAATCAATTATCAAAGATTCAATTTACATCTTAACGTAAGACAAGAGAAAAAAATATCTACCAAGTATAACAATGACGAATACAGCAACAGTAGTCTAAATTGAGCAGTTGAAACGTTTCAGTAACTATATAAAAGAAAAAAAAAAGTGATTTGGTATAAAAGTACACTTTATTTACATCACTCTGCATTCTTTGTCGCAACAGTTTTTCGTTTTATGTCGAGGATTATCAGGTTCTTGCATTTTTCTAATAATTGTGTCTAAACAGAAAATTGATATTCTCATTATTAAATTGTATTCGCAATAATTATATTGAAAATAACGAATCGCGAAAAACTTGCTGTAATACCTGCTAATTTTTCTTTATTTATGGCGATTAAACTTTCAGTCAGTTCTTGAACTGCATCTATCGAAGGAGGCAAACTGTCAACCCAAATTCGCAACATCCGATGACAATGTTCTTTATAACTCGAAGGACCTACAATTGACAAAAGATTCAAATGAGATAACTGCCATTAAAATTGCAATAACTTAAAAGTTATAACATATTATTTACCAGTGTATTGATGTTCAATAGCTTTTATTTGTTCGGCAGTAAAATTCCATCGATATGCGAGTTTTTTCCATTCGCCAGGCTCTAAGTATTTATGAGATAATTTCCACAATATTTCCAAAAATTTTTCATTATTTTCTTTTGGTCCCAATAAATCAAAATCTGGTCCTTGAGACCAGCGACTCTGCCTTCTTGTAATAGCATGAGTATCATTTGACTGTAAAAAAATTAATTGGATGAAAGACGATTTTCATTTTTACAAAATTTCAATAGGGTTTTCCTTATTACATTGCTAGGATATTCTAATCTGGCAGTTCGAATTATCATGTCTACAATGGCAGTAAAACTTCCTCTAGCTGCGATATATAATGGTGTTTTGCCTCCCTACGATTGAATAACAAATCTATTATATCACAGTTGGAATTTTAAATTGAAAAATCAGACTTTCACTCACTTGTTCTCGTTGTTGAATGTTAGCCCCAGCTGCTAAAAGTAATTTACAAATTTCCGTAAAGCCTTGTTCAGCAGCTATGTGTATCGGTGACTGTAATCTCTGTAATGAAATAGTTTTTTTTTTTTTTTTTTTTTTAAATTATGTAAAAATAAAATATGATTATACTTACACAATTAAGAGCATTTATATCAGCATTTTTGGAAAGAAGAAATTCTACAATATGAGCGTTATTTGAAAGACATGCATTGTGTAATGCAGTGTTCCCATTCTAAGAAACGAAATAGAAATTAAAATAAATCCAATTTTTCGAAGGAAAAAGAATTGAAAATCGTGATTTTTACTTTGCTTTGGGCATTAATATCACATCCATACTGAACTAATAATTCCGTTATACCTTTACTTCCTTGACTAGCAGAAATATGCAATGATGTTTGACCTTTCTGAAAAAAAAGGAGGAAAAAGGGGTGATCATCTGTAAAAAGTTGAAACCAATTTTACCTATTTTATCTAAACGTAATAAAGAAAGGAACATTATTAAGTGGGTACCTCTACTCCTTTACCACACTTTCTTAAGGTATTACCTATTATAAATTTTTTCTTAAAGTTCAGTAGCTTAAATCATTCAACATTCAAGTAATTCCAGATAAGTAGCTATAGGTACATACATATATGAATTATGGATACCAATAAGTAAGTAAGTATATATACATTTAGCTTGGTACTTTTGTGAAAAGTTGATTGCTTTCAACAACGAGCGAAATTTCCATTAATGAAAATCGCTGCTAAATTCGAAAATTATACGTTACATATGAGATTAATTTCCGTCGCGTGATATATTTTTAGAAACCCGTATACATTGTTCATATAGAATAGAAAATTCAAAAACCATCCATACGCAACGAAACCCACACAAATGCGCGAATTGTGCCGCCTTTTTGATTTATTATCCTGACATTGTTAAAGAAAATTAATTTTGGCTCGTGAAATTTTGGAATAATCAATAAGAATAGATAAGAAGACTTGTACAGAGGTTCTATGTAATTACAATATTATTCCGTTAACATTTCAAACGCGTAATGAAATGCCTTATGCTTGTGCTCAATTCGGATAACTCGCGTTTAGCTAAACGTATATACTTAAGTTGAAGAAAAGATAAGCCTCCTGATATCAAGGGAATTTCCGAGCATATTTTCATCCTAATTATATCGCCATCTTCCGTTCGACTTAATCTTTAATGACGGCAAGAACTTATTGAGATACTTTACACATTTAAAATTTATCTCAAAAAATGTTCGAAATGAAAAATCAATTGCAAAATAGTGGAAATGAATAAGAAAGTTTAATCGGTGAAAGTTGGTGAGAAATATTGGGTTCTCAATCATTTTAAAATAAAATTCGCATAAAAATTACGACACCACATAAAATTTTGGTAATAGTATGTCTAAAAGCTTTCCAAAAAATGAGTCAAGTAAAGCCTACTTTCAAAATCAACAAGTACGGTGTTCAGGTATTTTTTCGTAATACTCTAGGTACTTTAATGAGGTTGAATATTTCTTTTCCTTCGCAGTAAACTAATTTAAGGAGAAAAAAATTTTCAATATCCGATCATAGCTCATCATAAATGTAAATAATATGTTTCGATATCAATAAAAATGTCTGCAGTCATCATAAATATATCTTTAGGTTTAAAATAAATAGTATAATCAGATTTCAAAATCGATTTTTGTTCACAAGAAAATTTTCATTCGTATAAATAAGTAATAAGCTAAATTTATCATTCCGTAGTCATATTTTATTCTGACAGGTGTTTAAAATATTCAGTATGTCAGCAAGATTCGCGACACAAACGAAAAAAATGATGCGTTTTGATTTAATTCGTAAAATCTATAGGTATTTTGTTTTTTAACACACCTTAGGTACCTACTACCTACCTACTAAGATATGTTGCAAATATAATTCGAAATGGCTAAAATAAGGTAAATAAATGTTCAACTTTGGTTTTATGACGAAAATAATGCTATTCTTTTTCAATATGTGAATATAATTGCCTATTTGGTCCGCCGTAAATAACACCAGTACCAGAAATACATGAATGGTAATTTACTTTTTACGAGAAAAAAAAAATAATTTCGACAAAGTTTGAAAACATGGGTACATGAAATAATTAATAATGTTCTTCATTAAAAAACTGAATTGGATTCGGAGCTAATTCGGAGTAACAATAGAGTAGCATATTCTAACCATACGCGATTCATTTTTTTTCATTAATTTCATTAGCTAGAACTGTTGAAAGTTACAGTAATTAAATTCGGTTTGAAAATTATTTTATGAGAAAAATTCTCTCTCGGTGGTCTGTAATTGGCATATTCGATGTCAATAATACAGGGTGTCCCATGAAACGCTGCCAAAATGTAACCACAGGTAGTACTCGCGGAGACGAACAAAAGCGTCTTTACGGTAGGTTGCCTATCTTGAAAATTAAAGGGGCTACGATGATTTTTCTTCACGACATTAGAGTTTCTATGAAAAGAATTTTTTTCACAAAATATGAATTTGATTACGAAAATTAAAAATACTAATAGAAGTAAAAAGAAAATGTAATGTAAGAAATTATGACAAGATTGAAAGTAAATTTTTTCTGTACTTACATTTGTCCATAAGGTTAATTTTTTTCATTGCGAACCAAAATTAACGACCTTTGCTGGATAGCACATGTCTTTTAGGGTAATTTTAGTTATTTATGAAATGTTGAAAAAATAAAGATTTACAGAACTGTGATGTTTTGAAAAATTAAATTTTTTAACAAAACGCTCCTCCCCAAGTTTCAATTAATTCAGTCATGTCCAAATTCGAGGGAGAGGGCGCTGAATCTTTTTTTGACTTTGAAAATAGACTGTTCCACCCATATCTCTCCTCCAAATTAGAGTAGGGGGTTGATATTAGCATTCAGGGACCCGGAGTGACCCCGAAGTCGGAGTCAAAATGATTCCAAAATGACTCCAACTCCGACCTGACTCCGGAGTCGGGCCGCAGTTGAAGTCGTTGAATTTCAGACTAACTCCGGATTCAGGGTATCAAAATTCAGATTTGTAGAATTATGATTCCGGAACTATATGAAGTCAAGAGTCGAGATCTGAAAATGACTTCAGAGTCAGCAGTGAAATTTTGGAGTCATGAAAACTAAATCCTTCGTCAACTCCGGAGTTGAGGTATCAAAATCAAAGGTCAGTAAAATTCTGACTCCGGAGTCAGAATGGAGCCAAGAGTGAAAGTTTGAGAACGACTCCGGCGACTTTGAAGTCAAGATAGAGTTGGAGTCGAAATGATTCCAAAATGACTCCAACTCCAGTCTAACTCCAGAGTCAAGCCAAAGTTGGAGTCTATGAATTTTAGACTGACTCCGGAGTCAGCGTATCAAAATTTAGGCCAATGAAATTATGACTTCTGAGTTGGAGTATAAAAATTCAGATCAGTAAAAATGTGATTCCAGAGTCGGATGGAGTCAGGAGTCAAGGTTTGAAAATGGCTCTGGATCTAGGGGTGCAACTTTGGAGTAATAAAAACTGAATCTTTTGTCAACTACAGAGTCGATGCATCAAATTTAATGGTCAGTAAAACCACGCTTCCACAGTCAGATGCAGTCATGAACCAAGGTTCAAGAATGACTCCGGAGTCAATGGTAGGAGTTGGAGTCAAATTTCTTCAAGACTTCAGGATAAAGATAGAGTTGGATTCAGTTTTTTTGCTTACTTCGGGTCTTCATTAGCTTGTATATTAGTAGAGGCCTTAAACGTGCCATTCGGGGTTTCGACTTTTCAGCCTAATCGCATCCACTCACAGCCCCAAAAATGCAGTTTTTTGATCCGTTTTTTTTAATCATAAATTATCCTTTCCTCGCATATCTTTCCTTTAAATTGAGCTGAGAAGTTGAAATTTGCTATATACATTTAGTAAGGGTCATGAATGTGCCTTTTGGGAATTCAATTTGGTGCCCGGGGTAGAAGTAATTTGACCACCTTAAGAAATTATTGGTACTACATCTTCATCCTTCACCACTCTTGAACATGCAGACAAACGATGAGTTTTGTGAAAAACAAAGAAATAAATACAAAATATAATTTGTTGGAAAATTATGTTTTGCCGAAAATTTTCTCTGATATAATTTGAATTTCATATTAAGGAATCTTTCATGAAATATATTTTTATGTTTCAGAAAATCTATTCATAAAAAATAATTTTTTGTTGTTCAAATCGCTGGTTCTGGGTTAATTAATAACTTAAAATTAATGAAATCTAAGGTAAGTAGGGAATACAAAGACGAGTATGTATTAAATGTCGCCAATGAGGAACTAGGCCAATGCTCTTTCATTGTAAAGGTAATTGAGGGTGGTTTGGTTGGTAGACCCAGTAGTTTCTATTTAATTCAAAATTCGAAGATACTGTAACAAAACGCAGTGAACAGTAAAAAAACCAATTGATAAACGCTTCAAAACTGAACAACATCTATCATCCCCTTCAAGAACTTTTTAGGATCGATGTTGTACTGTCAGATTTAAAACTATGTACTGCAGCGTGGCAATTCACCCAGATGAATTAGAGTGTTTCGAAATCAAACAATAGGAATGTTATATGTAGTACATTCATAATCAAAAATTTCTACTGATGGCTAGGTAGTTGGTACTTCGTAAGGCAAAGATTTCATCTGAATATACCTACCTAGTACCTGGTACCCACCTACATGTGAAAAAATTAACCTATGGTTGGAGAAGCGTACATAGTTTCGTATGCTAAGATCCGTTGGGAAATTTAACTCTTAAGATTTATCGCTTTTTTGAACTTTTTTTCTTAGCTCGAATTATCGATAAAATATTCATTGAAAATAATTAAACATGCTGTACCATACACCTACGCAGACTCCCGTTTTAATCTTGATTTTACCGATACATTCTTACCTCGTGCTTGACATCTCTCACGAATGACACCACATAGCTTCATTATGAATTCCAACGAGTGAGTTTTATACCTATGGGAAATCAGCTGGGAAATACAGTAAGTGTTTTTAAACTTACTTAAACAACTTTGTCTCGACTTTTCTTTTTCTTTGTTTTATTTTCATTTCCATTTCTATTTATTTATTTATTTTTTTATCAAAACAAAAGCCATTTGTTACACAAGTATTCTTTTTTAAAGGTAAGTATTAGGCAATAACGATGCCTATTTTAAGAATTTAATGCTACTATTTTTACGTCAATTTGTGCTCACTGATCTTCCTTGCCCTAATAATTAAAATTCTTTTCATCATCCAAAAAATTCATAATCAAGACCACGTTTAAACATATCTGATATTGTTTACTTAAGCCACTGGTCTGGTTTAAAAGTGAATCGAAGGAACGACTCGAATTTAATTATTTTCAAAATTTTAGGATGGAATGATCGAATGAGACTTATAAAAGAATCTTTAAATTTAAAGAAACTAGGAAAAATTTTATATATCAGTCTTCAAAAGCAATCAAAATTGAGACCAGTTCTTCATATTTTTACTCCGAAGTCAGATCAAATTAAATTCGGGCGATGCTAACTGCGTACTAACAAAAATAAAGCATGCTGGTGATTTAATTATCTAATATTGTAACTTCGTAAGTACTAATTTTGGAGGTTTCAGTTCTCATACTTCGTACAGGGGTACCTAAAATTTTCTTAGGGATTGTTTAAAGAAATATGTATTTTTGTTGCTATTTTCCTGGGGTGTGGTAAAGCTCTTCATTTAATGATTTGAAAAGGGACATTTTTTTTTATCTCCCAAAATTATTGGGAACCGTCATTTTTTTGGAAATCTTCAGCTGTGCTACCATGACAAAGTGGGAAATCTGACTACACTATCGGGGCACTAAATAGACACTGAAACACCAAGATTGGAATCTCCTGCTGCAGGGGTACAAGGATGATAGTTTGGAGTTCCGTTTGTTTTCATGTGTAGAAGCACTGTTCACTAATTCCGGTTCGGCGGTCATTGGTCACTCAGAAGTTATTTTTTCTCCAGATAGAACATAGAAATCCCAAGGAATCTACGTCTCATCCTCCAGTCCTGTAGCAAAGTTAGAGCAAATCGCGCAATACCCGGGCTGGCTCAAGCATTTGCCCGGGTTGCAAAATTTTTCAACTTTCCCTCTAATCCGTTAAATTTTAGGATCAATTATTATTCTCTACAAGAGACTCTTTGCTGCATAGAACAAAAATGTGCACAAATTTTTTCTCCAAATTATGGACTGCGCTGGCAAATTCTAATTAAACATTTCTTCTGTTCATTTTAAGAATGAGTGGCCGATTTTTAGAGTAAAAAAGTACTCATAAGTACCGAATTTTTCGTCATTTTGTAGCCTAGTTTGGATTTTCATCTGTCTGGGTTGAAAAACTACCAATATACGAGGCTGTCATCCTTTCATCTGTGTCTGAGATTTTGACCCATCAGAATAATGAACCAATTGAATAGGAATTGGTGAACAGTGCTCCTAACGGAGAAGTCTTGAGGAACTCTGATTCCTATCTTGGTGTTTCAGTGTCTATAGTGCACTACGATATGAAAGATAATTGACTTGAAGAAAAAATAGGAGGAAATGGTTTGATTCTGACTGAAAAATTAACAAATATCATACGCCGAAATTTGACTATAAAAATTAGAGTTTGAAAAAAATGGTAAAATATGACCAAAAAATTGAAAAATTGAAAACTAAGTTAGTTAAATTTTGAATAAAAAGTGAAAATTTTGACTAAAAAAAATGAGAAATCTGAGACAGCGCTAGAATATGTCAGAATTTTTGAAGTGATGAAAATTGTATGAAAAAATTGTAAAATCTTAGGTTGCAATACATGGCATATCTACTGCTATCTATCTACACTTATCTTTATTCATGGATTCCCTAAATGGTATCATTCTTCAAACCAACTTGAAATATTTACTGGAAGAAAATGGGAAAAAAATTCCGAGGATGTTGAGTTTAATTCCTCGTCTCACAGCCAATGTACCAAGACCAAATGTGAATAGGTTGAATACGAAGTAATGCCAAAGGAGCTTTACTTTTCAAATATTTCAACGAGCTTTATTCGCAAAGGCGCACGTATTTTTGCTATATTTTTAAATTACGTATCTTTACACTTCCTCTTTCGTAACTTTTATTCGATATGTGTGATATCAACTTTTGTCGGTGTAATTCGCACGTGAAATTGGATGGCTGCTTTTGAGGTCTAAAGCGTCACCTGTGTATTGCATTATGTATCTACCTATATACCAGTAAGTAAAGGCTACATATGTGGTCATCCATTGAAATTCGATCAGTAGATACACCAAACACAAGTTTCATCCTTGATGAGTTTTTGCGCTGCTGTTGAAAATATCTAAGTATGGGTTGGTAGGCAGGAGGCACCTATATATACGTACTTTAGGTATCTAATATAAACAAGACGTTGTTGCATGCATCGAAAACTAAAACCAACAGCTTGTTTTAAATTTCATTCTTTTTATTCGTTATGAATTCTCAACATTTTGTTTACTTTTTACAATTATTCGGCGCAGTGGCACAAATATTTAGGTATAAGTTTGGGAATACGGTGTAGTTTTCGTAATATTAAATCATACGGGTCAATTGAAATCAAACCTATGAAAACTAATCATCGTGCTGAAGTTTGGAGTTCTACGCTGTTCATGCGAAATATTTACACGCTTATTGTTGAATGCTTTACATCTTTCAGAACGACCGCCAGATGGTGGCTTTATTTGATGTTATAAAATGAATTTGAACGTAAACTGAATTATTGTGCTTTTGTTTACATCGTGATTTCGTGATAATGTTACAAATATCTACCTATCTCAAACATACTCTAGTGAGTCTATTACCTAGTTTATTTATACAAAATTGCGTGCACGTTCAATGAAATTTAATGTAAAATATTCAAAACAAAAAGGCAATGAATTAAGATATAATGTTTTCAAATTTTTTTTATTAACATGATGGAGGGTAGCTGCAGACTTGTTTTTATGTTTTGAAGTCAACTTCTGAGTAATATTTATTTGTAACTTGGTTTTATAAATATTTTAGGCATACTGCAATTATATATGAATACTCTATGGTCTGTAAAATGAAATCACAATAGGGATTTTCAAGCGGGATAATTTTTGAAAAAATCACCATTCGAAGGAAATAGAGGCTGAATAAATTTTTTATAGTACGTTTCCCAACTCATACTACTGTCGTTCTATGTTTGTTCATTCACGTCTGACCTGACGGCCATCGACGATTATTTTTTAAATTTTTCGTATTTCCGGATTTCGATAAAAAAAAAACTGGAGTTTCCTGAGTAGTTACTAAAAGAAAACTTGCAATGTACCTACGAATATTTGCAAATTTGACACAAGCCTAAAAGTTATCAATTTTAAATGTGAATTTCTCTACAACGGTAATTCGTAGGAAATTCAACTTTTTGTCCTCAGTAGTAGAGCTTTTGAAGCGTTTTTCGAAAATACCTTTGAGATTTATATGGCCAATTTTTCAATTATGTAAAAAAAACATCGCATTGAGTTACTTTTTGGCAAGGAATTGAAAAAAAAAACAAACACTCTGGGATGTTTATATTTGAACAGTAGTATGGTGGTAAGGGTACAAGTAGATACTGAAGTGAATAGCTGAAATTCTCAAAATGCACATTTAGGAACCCTACTAAACCTACATAACTAATTTCAACCTCCGCCCCTCCGAGAAATATGGAAGGGAGATATGTGCGGAACGAGACTAAAAAATATGAAAAACTGATTAAAAAACTACATTTTCAGGGCAACTAAAAGATCAAAACTACTGGTGTAATAAGCAATAGTGCAAAAGCCACCAGTGGAAAACTCATGGATGCTAAGGCATCAATTTAACAGAATTTGTATAAAAGCATCGAGAATAAGAGACGCGGTACTAAAGCACTGGTGTAAAAACATCAGTGCTAAAGCATTAACGCAAAAGCATTGGTGCTGAAGTATCACTATAAAATCATTGGAATTAAAGCATTCGTGTTGAAGCACCAGTGTTGCAGGCCCGGTGAGAGGGGGGGGGCAAAAGGGGCAAGATGCCCTGGGCCCCAGCTGTTTTCAAGGGCCCCGCAAACTCGAAAAAAAAATGAAATAAAAAACGAAATAAATAAAAAAATAAGCATCCTTCATTTTTGGGATCTCTCACTGTTCGAATTGTTAATTTGGCTCTGCTTTCGATTGAAAATCGATTAGCTCTCGTATGTTAAAT